>MU400849.1:0-31953 GCA_022578965.1 Xylaria sp. FL1777 | reverse complement strand
AAAGTCTTTAGTACTTAGTAATTACTAAATACTAACTAGTATTTACTAATACTAAATTAGTATTACTAAAAAATACTAATACTAAATTAGTATTAATAAAAAAATATTAATACTAAATTAGTATTTCGAAATTAATACTAATACTAAATTAGTAATTATTAATACTAAATTAGTATTACTAATTTAATACTAATACTAAATTAGTATTTCAAAATCAGTACTAATACTAATACTAATTTAGTAATTACTAATTTAGTCCTTATACTAAGTACTAAATTACTAACCCTGCTATTACTAAAAAAAGCTTTAAACAATTATTAAAAAAATAATAACTTTAAACATTTTAATAAGCTTAAGCTTTATAATAAATAAGAACTAGTTTATTGTTTTTTGTTAAATAAAGTTCTAAAAACAATATATAAAAATAACAAGCAGCAATAGTTAAAAACCTTTTTTTTAAAGCAATAAACAGCTGCTAAAAAAACTTACTAATATAAACAAAAGTATTTAAATTATTAAAAAAGTTTTATTATTTTTAGCTACTACAAGAACTTTTATAAAGTAAATATAATATTATAAAAGTTTAAAGCTATTTATATTACAAACGTTTTTATAAAGCTAAACGCTAAAAAATAGCTAAATAAGCGCAAATTAAAAGCTTTATTAAATATGTTGCTTTAGCTATATATAAATAAAAAAAGCAAAACTTTAAAAATAAGTATTAAGCTTAAGTATAACTAGTTTATAAAAAACTTTTTTATAAACTAATAAAATATAAAATAAGCTGCAATAATTGCTAGAACTCTTTAAATAAAATATTTTATAATAAAATATTGCTTAAACAATTACTAGATTACTATTTTTATTAATACTGTTTTAAAAGTAGCATATATTTTAAATTTTAAGCATGCTACTAATAAAAACAACAAACAAGTTTTCTAAAAATTGCAAAAGTATTAAGTAATAAAGCACCTTAATATAAAGGTTATTTTAAGCTATTTTATATTTTTTTGCTTTTTTTAGCGCGATATTTATATGTGCGGATTTTTTAAGCCCCTATATTTATATTGCATGTTTTACAACTTAACAAACCAGTTTCTAAAAAAAAGCATTAATAATTAAAAAAGTTATATATAGCTTATTATTTTTATAAAAAAAAGCTTTAAAAAGCACTTTAGCTTTAAATTACTAAAAGATTTATGTTTGTTGCTTTTAATAAGCGCTAAGCTTTATAAACTTTTATAAGCACTAAATATAACTTCTTTTAGATCTAAAAAAATAGCTTTTACTTTATTAAGCATTAAAAATGCAAAAAACAAAAATAAAACGCTAAAAAAAAAGCTAAATACTAATTGTTTTATTTTTTTAATATTTTTTATTTTAAAGCGCAAAAGAAATTTCTAGCGAAAAAAACTAACGCTTATACTAAAAAAGTTTTATTATAAGCAATATAAAAACGTTTTAAAAATGCAGAATTATTTTGCTACAAATATACTTGCAGATATTTTTTTTTTTAAGTATAACAAGCTAAGTATAAAACTTAGCTAGGCTTAATAGTTTAAAAAAAAAAAAGTATAAACTTTTTATAAGTACTCTTTTAAAAAAAACGCTAAATATTTTTAGAAGCTTTTGCTTATATATCTAAATATGTAAAAAGGCTAAAACTAGTTTTAACAAAGCTAAAATGCTTTTATAAGCGCTAAAACTTAAGCTACTTTTAAACGTAATAAAAAAAATAAAAAAGAACTTATAAAACTAAATAAACAAAAGAAAATAATATTAATTTTATTTAAAAAACGTTAATAGTAAAAAAAACTTTATAATTATAAGTATTAAAATAAACTAAAAGCAACTATATTTTAATAAAAGAAAATTAAAATAAAATAAAGTAGCTAAACAAGCTAACTAGCTAATTAAAGTAAGTTTAAGCTAAGTTATATAATAAAAATAAAAGTATAAGTATTGCATTAAATTTAAAAGCATAAACTTAAATATTATAAATAATATAATAAAAATTAGCTATAGTTGCTTTATTTGTATTATTAAATAGCTTTTTTATTAATTGTTTTATTTTTTAATTTATATATAGCTTAATTGCTTAAATGCGTAAGTTATAACTTATTTTTTTATAATTAAAGTATTATAATAAATTTAACGCGATTATATTGCTTTATTTTAGTAAATAAGCTAAAAAAAAAGTAATTATAAAGTTCTTAAAAAAGAAATTTATTATATATTTAGTAATTTAGCATTATAGTAAAGTTATAGTATTTAATGCATAATAAATTTTATAATTGCTTTATTTTTTAATTAAGTGTATTATTTTTTTGCTTTTGTAGTTTTATGTTTAAAATTTAATGCTGCTACTTTTAGTGCTTTATTATGTTGTGCTTTACTTAAAAAGCTATAATTAATATTTTATAATAAGCAGCTTTTTAAAGTTTATAATTAGCAGTTTGCTTTATAATAAATATTTAAGTTTTGCTTAGTAGTTATAGTAAACTTTTTTTGGTTTAATAAAAAGCTTAGCTTATTACTGCTTTATATTTAAGGCTTACTATTGTTGTACTAATATAGCTAACTATAAATTAATTAATTTTTTAGCTATGTTATAATAATTAAGCTTTTTTATATTTAGGATTTATTTAGCTATTTTATATGTGTTTTTTTTTTAAGTTACTATAATAATTAGTATTTTAGTTAAAATTCTATTTGCTTTTTTGATTTGCTGCAAGCGCTATTATATATAGTGCACTAGTTTATAAAAAGCTAAATTATTTCTTTTAGCTATTTATACTAGTATATTAATAACTTTTGTTTAAGTATTTTTTATATTAATAAATATGCTTTAAATACTGTATATATATTAGCAAAAAGTATTATATTTTTCTTATTAATTTTAAGTAGGATTATTTTAGAAATTTAAGTATAAAACAATAAGTTTTGCATAGTATAATTAAAGCAGCTATAATATATAATTTGCAGCTATAAAATAGATTAATAAAAATAAAGCTAATATTAATGTGCAAATTATAAAAGTGCTTTGTTTTTTTTTATTTAAACTATAAGCATAAGTATTAATACTAATGCTATATTTTCTATTAATTTTTTAATTTATTTATAGTATAGCATTACTATTGTTAATTTAACTAACTAAGTTTGTTATAAACTTTTTACTATAACTATAATGCAGTAAACATAATTATTAACTTTAAAGCCTTAAATATATTATAAATTATATTATAAAAAAGTATGTAAAGCTTGTTATTAAATATAAGCAGCAGTAAATAAACAACTAAAAACATTTTTTTAGCTTACTTTATAAAATCTTAAAGTAGCAATAATATTTACTGCTTTTTAGCAAAAGTTATTTTAAGTTTGCTATATATTAACTAACTTAAAAGCATTAGTATTTTTAGCAAGCAGCGCTATATAATTAATATAAATATTATAGCTTTTAAAAACTTTATTTATAGCTTAAAGCTTTATATTTATAAAATAATCTTAAAGAACTTTTATAAATACTTGCATTTTATATATATAATGGTTAGCTTTAACTATATTTGTAATTTATAATATATAAGTTTTGTTTACTTAGTAAATTTAGCAATTAAGATTTCTTAAATTTTGTTTAGCATAATGCAAAAAACTTAAATAGCTAGAACATTTTAATTATAGTAAATAGTTTAATAACTTAAGCATTAGTAAGCAGCTTAAACATTTAAAAAACAAGGAATTTTAACGTAATAAATAGTTATTATAATAAACAAAATTATTAAAACAAAATAAAACAAATAAATATGTATATATATATATAAATAAATAGTATTTAATATAATACTACGTAATAATAAAAGTTGTTAAAATATTTAAGTATTATTAATATATAATAAGTACTTAAGTAAGTAATAAGTATTAATTAAAGCTTGAATTGCTTATAAAAGCTATTTTTATAGTTATAACGCTATTAAAAACTTGTAATATAATAAAAGCTATTATATTATAACTTATAAAATAAAAAATGTAAAATTTAGTTGCAAAAGCTAAATATATTTTTACGTTAAAAAAATAAAAGCTAATTTTAAGTTAAATGCTAAAAATAAAGCACTGTTTTGCTTTAGCTAACCGGAGTTCTAAAAATAAGCATTAATTTAATATATAAAAATGCTTTCTAAACTTTCTTATAAATATTAGCACTTTTGTTTTTTAAACTTAAGTATATATATTTTGTAGCTAAAACTATAGCTTGCTTTTTTGTTAGTAAATATTTATATAAACTATAGGCTTTTTTAAAAACGTTATGTTTAAGTTAAATTTTTAAAACTTTTATAGTAATGTTTTTTAAAAGTTTAAAGATTAAAATACTATAAACTTACTATGCTTTATAAAAAACTGTTTTAATTTTATAAAAAGGAAAAATCTTATTATAAATTTTTTTTATTTTAGAAAAGTTCTAAAAAAGTGCTATTTTTTTGCAATACTATATTTTAGTTAGTAATGCTGCTTTTTGCTAAGTAAAGTTAGTTATATAAAGCTTTTCTAAAAAAGCAGCTAATTGCTTAGCAGTTAATTAAGTGCTTTTAAAAGTAGTGCTAAAACATAAATATATGTTTTAATAAATGTTATTTTGTTAAAATAGCGCAAAATTTTCTAAATAATAGCTTGCTTTTTTTAAAGCTTGCTTTTTTTACTTATAAGATTTAAGTAAAACAGTGCTATTAAATAGTACGTTATTTTTAAAATAAATCTTTTTATTTTTTGTTTTATATATTATATTTAAAATTATTGTTTTATTTTTTATTAATTTGTTAGTTTTAAAGGCTTAAAAAATTAATAGTGTTTAAATTAAAGCTATAATTAGGTTATTTTTGTTGCTTAACTTATATGCAAGATTTTTAATCTTTGCAATTATTAATTTTTTAGCGTTTTTTTGCTTTAATGTTTTTTTTATTACAACTAAAAATATTTCAAGTAATTAATTATTATTAAAAGCAATACAAACTTTTTTATTATTTTATATTTCTAAATTTTTAAGAAATTCGATATTTTTTTGTATAAAAAAAGTTAAAAAAACTGCTAACGTTATAGCATTATATAGGTTTTAATTTTTCTAAAAGTCCATACTTGCATATTTTTTTAAATCGCATATTTTTAATTTTCTTTTTGTTGCTTTTTGCTAATTATTAGATTCTTTATTTAAGGTTTAAAACTTTTATGCTTTATGTAGCTTTTTTGCTAAGCTAGTAGTTTAGCAAATATATATTAGTTTTTTAGTTGCTAATGTTTTTAAGTTTTTAGGTTTAAGCCTTTAATATAGTTTATTACTAGTACAATAATTTAGCTTGTTTTTAATATTATGCTAGCTATTATATAAAAGCTTTAAAAATATAAACTTATTTAAAATTTTATAATAAAGTTTATTTTTAGTAACAAAAAGTAAATAGCTTATTTTTTGCTAACTATATATAGCAAAAAAAGTAACAATTTTTTACTTATTTAAATAGTAGTTTTAAAGCATTTAATACATTTAACAAAATTGTTAGTTTAGTTAAATCTTTTTTAAGTTATATTAATATTTCAAATAGCAAAGCTATTTTTATTAATAAAAAAGTTTATAATAATGCTAAATTATACTTTAGAATTAATAATTCTAATAATATTACTTTTATAGATTTTGTTTTTTATTTTTATAGTAAGCTTTAAGCAAAGTTATATAAATTTTTTTAGCTTTATAACGCTTAAAAAAATAGCTAAAATATTTTGCAGTTTTATTAATAAAGCTATTATAAAACATAAATTTAAAAAGCTTATATATTTTTAGTTAAAATAATTTATTAAATTTAAGTTTTTTTTATTATAAAATTTATACTTTAGTGTTTTTTTAAATAAGTTTAAGTTACTACTATTAGCATAATTATTATGTTTTTTATAAATCTTTAGTTTAAAAAGATTAAAGCTTTAGCTTGCACTTTATAAAATTATTAATGCTAGTTGCGTTAGCTTTTTAAGCTTATTTATTTTTTTTAGCGTTATTAATACAAAATTAGCACTAAGCTAAAGTTTAGTTAAAAATACTACTTTTTTAAAAAGCAACAAAAGTATAACAATTAGCAACTTTTATTTTTTTAGGTTATTTCTAAATAATAAATATATAGTGTTATATTAGTTTAAAATTCTTAAAAGCATTTTATTAAACTTTAACTTATTTTTTAACGTTTAAAAGTTTAAAGCAATATAAGCAAAAAACAACATTACTTAATTATTTTATTAGTTTTAATTATAAATAACTTTTATTATTTCGTAGCAACGCTTTTTTAAAAAAGCAGTTATAAAGCTAAGTTAAAGCATATAAATATATATAATAAAACTATTATAATTTATTTTATTATTAATTTATACTACTAAATAATTTAACAAAAAGCTAGTTTTATAAGTATTACTTAGCAATTTTTATTTATTAGGTTAATTAGCTAACTGTAATACTAGCTAAAAGCTTGCTTATGCTTTTTTAGCTGCTATTTATTAAGATTTTATATTTTTCTCCGAAAAGTTTACGCTTTTATAAAAAAAAGCATTCTTTATGTTTACTTAAATTAAAATCTTATATAATAAAGTTTTTAGTTAAGCTTTATATTTTAATTTATTGCTTTTTTTTTTTAAAACAAGCTATAATATATTTAGCTTAATTTATTGATTTAAACTTTTATTAAGGTTATTTAAAAGCAGTAATATTATTTTTAGCATTAGCTTAAGAACTTTTGTTGCTTTAAAATATAATTTAGCTTTTGTTTAAGCAATTATTTAAATAAAAACACTAAAGTATTCTAGAACTTTTATTATAAAATCTTTAAAAGTAACATTTGTTTTTTTGTTTAAAAAATTTTTGGACTTTTTAGCTTATATTTTTTTAAATTTTAAATTTCTTTCTGTAAGCTTTGCTTTTTATATCCTTTAAAGTCTTTAATAATTAGAACTTTTTATTTCTAATAAAGTATTTTACTTAGAAGAATTGTTGTTTATTTATGTATTTTTAGTATTAAGTTAAATAAAAAATTTATTATTATTTAAATAAACTTTTTTAATTGTTTAACTTATAAAAGGCTTTTTTTTTAGCTTTTTAGGTTTTTTTTTATCTTTTGTTTAATAAAAAGTAGCTTTTTTTAATAAAAGTTTGTAATAATTAGCTTAAAACACATTTATGTTGATTTTTCTGCTTAATATATAGCTTTGCAAAATTTTAGTGCTATTTGCATTATAAGAAATGCTTTATATAAAGTTTTAATTAGTTATAATAAAGCTATTATTTAGCTTGCTATTTATTAAGTTGTTTTTTTTAATATTATAAGCTTTTGCTAATTTTATTTTATAAGGTATAAAGGTTTAATTGTTAGATTTTCTACTTAAAAATTAGGTTAGCTGCTTGTTTTTTAGCTAATAAAGTTTTTTATTTTTTGGTTTCTTTTGTTTGCTTTTTATTTTAGTATTTAAATCTTTATTATTTAAAACGAAGTTTTTTTTTCGGAATTAATAATAAGCTTTTTGCTTTAGCAGCTTATTATTACTTAAAACAAAGTTATATATTTATTTTATCGCAGCGTTAAGTATTTTTTTCTTATTTTTGCTAATTTTTACGACTTTTAAAAAAACTTTTATGCACTTAAAGCTTGCAAAAAATTTTAGCTTTTTTAAACACTATTTAAAGTTTTAATATATAATGTTTTCTTGTTTTAATTCGTAAATAAAGCTGCATTTATAAACGTAATAATTATTTATACTACATTTTTAACAAATAGTTGCTTTTACTAAATAAAGATTGTTTAACTTTACTTATTATAAAAAATTAAACGATTGTTTACTTTATTTTTGTTTTTTGAAATTATATTTACTTTTTTATAAATACTTAAAAGTTATAGCATTAATACTAAACATTTGCTTTTTTAATAAGTTTATATTAATTTTATAATATTGTAGTGCTTATAGTTTTTAATTAATAAGCTAAATATACTAATTCTGCAGTTTTTTTAGCATTTTTTTTAGTTTTTTTTTATAATTGCTACATTTTTTTGTTTTAACTTTAGCTGTTATATTTATTTAGTAATATTATTTATGTTTTAATTATAAATAAAATGTTAAGCTAGTTTTACTTGCTGCTCTTTAATAATAACTTTTTTAGTAGCTAATATAATTATATTAATAGTTAGCTTAGCAGCATTAACAATAATATATAAAAGTTTATTAAAGTTATAATTATATAAATAATTAACTTTTTTTTATGCTTTATGCGTTTTTTTTGTTTTTTTAAAGTAAAAATTAGCTTAAATTCTTTATTTATTTAAATGTTTAATGTTTTATAAAAATTCTTATATAATATTTTATTTAAATTATTATATAATTTTTTAAAGAACTTTATTACTTTAGTTTTATTAAGCAAGCTTTATTTTTTTATAGCTTTTTTATTTATAAAAGTAACATGCTTTTTTTTTTTTTTTAAAGCTTACTTATTTAAAAATAAGTGCTATAAAAAAACAATAGCTATGTTTTGCATAAAGTCTTTAAGCAATAGCTAGCTTACAACTAAAAAACTTTGCTTTTTATTTTCTAATAAAAAATAGTATTAGCTCAAAAAACAAAGTATATTTTTAATTATTAACTACTTTTTATATTAATGCGTAAACTTAAACTTGTTTAGTATAAATAAGCATTAAATTTGCTTATATTATAACTTTTAAAAGTTTTAGCAATACTTATTTTTTTTAAGCTTATTTTTTATTCTTTTTGTTTATATAAAAGTAATTGTGTTTTTTTTTTAAGAAGCACTGGTTTTTTAGTAAAAATTTTCTTCTTTTAGTTTCTTAAGGGTTTCTAGCAATAAGTTTTCTAGCTATGCTATCCTAAAGATTATACTAGTTTTTTAATACTTAATTGCTATTTTACTAAAAAAAATAAAAACGTTTTATAAGCTAAGCTAAAAAAAATAGTTTAATATTTTTATATGTTTATTTTAAGCTTTATTAATTAAAAGCTATTAGCTTAAATACTTATTGCTAATTATAGCTAAACTGCTTATGCTAAGCAAATTTTGCTTATTGCTAGTTAAAGCAGCTAAATATAATATATTATAACTTGCATATAAAAATTATAACAATTAATTAATAAACAAATCAAATATATAAGTTAACAATAATAAATTGTTTGCTTATAAGTTTTATAGTATTATTTATTATAAATAAAAAATCGCAGCAGTATAATTGCGCTAAATTTACTATAATATTTTAATTACAAAAAAATAAGTTATAATTTATACATTTAAGCAATTAAGCTATATATAAATTAAAAAATAAAACAATTAATAAAAAAGCTATATAACAATATAAATAAAGCAACTATAGTTAATTTTTATTATATTATTTATAATGTTTAAGTTTATGCTTTAAAATCTAACACAATATTTATTTCTTTATTTTTACTATATAACTTAGCTTAAACTTACTTTAATTAGCTAGTTAGCTTATTTAGCTACCTTACTTTACTTTAATAATTAATAATAAAAGGCTAGCAATAAAAAAAATGTTATATATTACTATAATATAGCTAATGCAATAATAATACAGCTTTAAGATTTTAGTATGCTTAATAAACATATATTCTATAAATATTAGCTAAATATAACTTTACTGCACTAAGTTATTTATTTTTATTTTTAAAATTAGCATTACTGCTCAAAAGCATTATAATAAGCAGTTTATAATATATAAAAGCTAAATACTAATTAGCATATATATTTAAACTAAGCTAAACAAAAATACGTACTATAAAAAATATAGCAGCTAAAATAAAGTAGATTTTTAAATAACTGCAACAAATTAACAGCTATTTTTAGCTACAAATTAAATCTGCAAATATACTAAAATAAACATAAGCTAAAGTAATAATAATAGTAATAATAATAAAATTAATTATTAAAACAAGTAAAATTAGCAAAAGTAAACAAACAAGCATTTTTTTTAACATTTATATAATTAGCACTTTAGCTATATATAGCTTTATTAGCTACTTTTATAATTAGTATACTTTTATATAAATTGCATCTTATTTTTTAACTTTAATAATGCTTAAAAAATCTCTACTTAAATAAATTATAGCTTTATTAGCAACTTTTTTTTTTATTTACTTTTAAACAACTTTTTTAACTATACATATTTATATATATACTATACTATTTAAATATAAATTAAACATGTTAATATATATATTACGCATAAACTAACTACTAACTAAAATAGCTAAATATTTTTGCAAAGCTATCTTAAAACTTTTAATAGCTAAATAGTTCTGCAAAACTATTACTAAACTAGACTTATTTTTTTTGTAGTACTAACTTATACAAACTGCTTTTAAATATATACTAATTGCAACTTAATAATACTTCTAGTAAAATAGCTTAAATTAAACAATTAGTTTATTATACTTTTGCTAGCTTTTTTATTTTTAACAACTTTACAACTAAACACTTCTATTAAATTATTTAACTTTTTAAACTAATACTTTTTTAAGTTTTTCAAAATATCTAGCGCATAATATAATTAATGCTAGTTCTAAAATACTTTTATTTTTTAATCTAAAAATCTCGTTTTTAAGCAGCAATACTTTTATGCTTTTGCTATACTATTAATATATAAACTTTACAAATTTTATAAACGTTTAAAATTTCTTTAAAAACTAAAGTACTTTATACGCAGTATAATTTATACTGTTTTAAAAATATTTATGCTTTTTTAAATAGCTTATAGTATACAAGTTATTTTAGGTTATTTTTAAAACCTTTTTTTAATTATACGGTTATTTAATAACATTAATAGCTTTATAAGCTAACTTATACTTACTTAACTAACTAACTTACCTAATATATATAGCTATAAATCTTGCTAAAAGTATAACACTTTTGTTTTTATATTAATTAGTTATTACTGCAAATATTACTATTTTAGCTAAGTTTTAAACTAAAGCGCTTAGTTAACTAGTTAGCTAGTTAGCTAGCTAATTAATTAACTAGTTAACTTATTTACTTACTTATTAATTTATATTTCTTTTAATTAATAAATACGTTTAACTTAATACAAATTATATTTATAACAAAATAGCAAATTATTGCTTTTAATATAAATAGTTAAATTTAGTTAATTAAAATTAATTAGCTAACGCTATATTAAACAGCTATTTTAAGCTTTAGCTAACTTAACATTTTATTAAAAAAGCTACCTAAATAAAAATAAAAAGTTAACGCCTTAGCTTAACTTGCTATATAACCTTTAGTTTTTTACGTTATAATTAAAATGTATTACTAAGTAAATATAACATAATACTACAAAATGCGCTATTATAGCATTATTAGTTATTTTCTTTTTTGGAATAATATATTGTTTTATGTTGTTTTACTGCATAATATGTTTATAAAAGCCTATAAATACCCTAATTTTTGTATTTTTCTATATTAAAATAAAGCAAAAAAGCTTATAAAAACTATACCTTTTTTCTAAATATAAAGAAAAAATATAATATACTTATTTTATAACTACTTTTAAATATACCTAATTAATTAAAACATTAGAAATTTAGCATCTAAATAAAACAAAATTAATTAAAGTTAATAATTAAAATATAGCTATTTTTAGTAATATAGTTTATAAAAAGTTTACTATAAAAATAAAAACATTGCAGTAATATTTTAATGCTTAGCTATATAACTAAGCTATATTTAGCTACTAAAGGCTTTTATAAATACATACTTTCTAAGCTATATATACTAGTATTAATACTTATAGCTACTACGTTTTAAGTATTAATAATACTAAAAAATATTATTAAATCCTGTTTTAAAAAAACAAGCAATTAAAGCTGCTTATTTTTTGTATATATAGCATTTTTCCTTTTTTTCTTCTAATTATTAAAAATACCTTTAATATATTTATTTTAATTCTTTTAAAAACTAATACGCTTTTGTTTTATACTTTTTATTAAGTTTAAGCAGTATATATTATATACTATTAGCATTAAAAATGCTTACGCTATAGTACTTTTGTTTAGTTAATAGCTATACTAGTTTAATCCTTACTAAAGTATTTTAATGTTTTATATCTTTATAATATATCTTTGTAGTAAAATATATAAAATAAAAGTAAATTTTTCTGCCTTGCTACATATTGCTTTTATTAATTACAACAAACTTCTATTTATTAATTATTAAATATATTGCTTTTTATAGAAAAATTAAAATTATATATAGTTTTATTATAACTATACTATTCTAGATTATATTTTTATGTTTTTTATTTTTTAAAAACAACTTATTTTAGTTAATAAAGATCTAGTTATATTATTATTTTATTTGTTATATTGTGCCGCTTTTTTATTTACTTTAAGCTTTTTAGCAATAGTTATTAACTTAAAAAATAGCTTATATATGTTATTAATATTTATACAAACTATATTAATATGCTAGTTATTATTTCTAGCTGCTGTTTAATAATTAATAGTAGTTTAGCTAAAGTACTCCAAAGTTTTATAATTATAGCCGTATAGTATGCTATATAATACTATTAGTTTTTATTTTTTTATACTTAATTAACGAATTTTACTAGGCTTATATATTTATTAAAGATTTACAACAACTTTTCTTTTAATAGTAATAACCTTTAAAAATTATTAGCAACACATAAAATTAGCATTATAGCAAACTAGCTATTTATTTATAACTATTATAGTTTGCTTAATATTTAAGCAATAAATGCAGCGCTTAACTTTTTACGTTTTATGTTTTACTATCTAGAGCTAAATAACAGTTAACCAGTTAATAATGCAAAACTAAAAGCTTTATTTTTAAATAAAACGTTATATTACGCTTAGCATTAAAACAACTTTTATAAGTATAAATTTATTACACATACATTATATTAAACTATTAAAGCTTATAGCTATATAATTATTGTACTTAAATTAACTAACAACTAAAACTTTACTACTAAAGCTATATATTATATTATAGTTAATTTATGTTTTATGTTAATTAAATAGCAAACTACTAAACTAAACTATTTATTACTACTATTAAACAACATATGTTTTAGCTACTATATATTAAAACATTTCTTATTATTGTTAGCTAAAATAAACTACTACTATACTTTTTATGTTTAGTTTATAAAATAAATAACTATAAAATAAAAAAAACACTAATAATAACTAAAATATAAGCATAATTAATCGGTTAAGTCAAAAAATAAACAAAACAATCTATGCAAAAAGACTTTGTTTTTACTTAAGTAAATATATAACGCACGCTAAAAATAGCTGCTTTATTAGCAATACAAAATATAAAAAAATAACCTAAGTTTAAGTGGTTTATTATGCTATATATATACTTTTAAGTTTTTTGCTATAACTGCAATAAATAGCAATATTTTATAACATATAACTAGTATTAATTAATATAAGTTCAGTTTTTTTAAGTTAGTAAATAAGTTATAAGTTATTATAAAAAACCTTATAATATTTAAGTTTTAATTTTAAATTTGTTTTCCTTTTAAATTTATTAGTTATTTTAGCTATTTATTAATTTAATTATAGTAGCACATATATTATAAAAGTAAAATATTTAGTAATTATTATTAGCTATTTTTTCTAAGTAAAAAAATTATCTAGATTTTTATAAAATAATAAAATTAATTTCTTTTATAACAGAATTAATGTTTTTTATAGCAAGCAATACTTGTTTTACTTTTTATAATAATATATTATTTAATATATAATTAGTTTTATCTGTTTTTATATTATTAAAACGCATATTTAAATAAAGCTGCTTTATAGCATTTTAAAATAGTTTTGCAAAACACTTATAAAAAAGCCATTTTTTTTTAGTATATTAAGTACACTTAATAGTTGGTTTAACGCTGTAAACATTTTTGTTTAAAGCATCCTAAGCATAAACTTTTTTTAAAATAAATAACTTTATTTATTTTTAAATGTTATAATTAGCATTTATTGTTTTAATGCTATTTTTAATTATAACATAGCTATTTTATAAATATTTGCTTTTATAAGCAATAATAAACATAAATAAATCTTTTTTATTATATATTTATAAAACTAGTTTTTAGTTTATAAAAAGTAATAAAAATTCCAATAGTATTAAACTTATAACGTTAAAAAATTAATTCTTTATTAATTTTATTTTATTAGTAAATATTATATAATATAAATAGCAAATTAAATAGCTAATATATACAAGATTTTTTAAATAAACAGAAGGATTTTTTGCTTTTGTAGTAATAACTAGCATATATATATTATATTTAAGATTAATAATCTGCTAAACAAAAAATAATACAGCTAAAAAATTTGCTATGTTTCTTTAAGCATTTAAAACACTGTTTAAGTAATATTAAGCTTGTAACCTAAATTAAAGCAGCAGTTAAATTTTAAGCCTTACGCATAAACAATTTTCTACTTCTGCAAAAATTAATGCATAAAAGCTTAACTAGTAGTTTATTAATTAATTTTTTTACAAAAGTAAAGCATAATAGTTATTTTCTTTTTTTTTAATAGCTTTAAGCTTTTAGTTAGCATAAAGCTATTATAGCTAACTGTTTTTTTACTTTTGATTTTTTATTACTTAGTATTAACTTTATAGTAAAATTATTAATAATATAATTAAATCTGGTTTTTTTTAAATATTTATTAACTTTTTAAATTTTAAGTTATATTATACTTTAAAATCAATATTAAACAGAAGTTTTAAGTGCAATGCTAAACAAATTTATACTTTTTTTTTAACCTTATAAATTTTAACAACAAATATTTATATTATTATAGCTTCTTTTTTTACTTTAGCAATTTGTTTATATAAAAAAAAAGTTTTAAGCACTAAAAATTAAAGATATATTTATAACTATAAGCTTATTTAAAAAAAATCTAAAAAGTTAAATAAAACTAGTTGTTATTTAGCAATAATACTAATAAAAAAAAGAAAACAAGTTTTATTGCAATTATGCTTTTTAAATAAAATGCGTAATTATGTAATAATTGTATATAGTATTACTTTTTATATGTGCTATTTTTACGTTTTAAATTAGTTTTTTTAGTAGGCTTACTAAACCTAGTTTATTATTTTGCAAAAAAGGCATTTTAAAAGTAAAAAATAAAAAGCTTCAATAAAAAGCTTAATAATATTGCTAAAAAAAGATCAATTATTAGTACAATAAACAATAGTAATAAAACCAATTTTCTAGCTAACAATTATATACTAAAAATTAAGCTATACTAGTTATAATACTTACAGTAAAAAGTAATGCTTAAAAATAAATTTTATTAAAAACATAATATTTTTAGTTTTTAACTTTTGCTTTAATAACCTAAGTAGTACTACTACTTTTATTGCTGCTAGCATTTATAAATACATAGCTATTATTTACTACATTAATAATTTAAGTAATGCTAATATTTTTATTGCTACTAGAAATTATAAACGTTTTGCGTTTTTTTTTTTTTTTTTTTTAAATATAAAATAACTATACTTTTTAATTCTTAGCACTAATTTTATTATTACTACTAAAATAAAGTAACATAAAATAAAGTAGCATAGCTATAAACACTAGTTTAATACTTTTATGTACTAAATAAATCATATAGTACACATTTTAGTACAGTAAATTAATTAGTATTAAAGAAATAAAATAATTAAATAAAATATGCCTAATTAATGTTAAACCTTTATAACTTTTACTATTTGTTCTTTTTATATGTTTTAAATTTATTGCTAAATTTGTAAAAAAACAAGTATACCTCTTGTTTAACTATATTACAACTAAGCTATGCTTAAACATATTATATAATTACTTTACTTATTATAATCTATTTTATTATTTATTTATACATTTTATATAGCTATATGCAAAAAAGTTAATTAAGCATATATATTAAAAAAAACGTAAGCTTTTTATAAGTTTTAAAGTGTGCTATAAGCTAGCTACTTTAAAACTTAAAAAATGCCTTAAATTAAAAAAAAAGTAATATTAAAGAATATATAACAACTTTTTTTTTTTTTTTTGTTTATAAGCATTATTTGTTTATTTAGCTAATTAGTACGCTATTAATGCTATAGCTAGCTACTAATAGATTTAAAGGAACAGTAAGTAAGCTAAAAAACATATTAATTACTACAAAAAACCCACCTCTTTTATAAAAAGTAAAAAAATAAAGTAGCAAAAAAAAAACATAGATGTATATATAGCATAAAAGCAGCCTTTATATAAAGGTTACTAAAGTAGCACTAGCTTAATTAATAAACTAAACATATTAAATAGTTAAGCTAAGCATTTTTAATAGTTAATATATTATTAATTAATTAATTAATTAATTAATTTATTTTAACGTTAAGTATAAAGCTTTAGCTACTTTGTATACTTTTTAAAAAGTTTTAAATATAGCAAACTTTATTTATAATATAGTAAAATATATTAGTATAAAAGGTTTAGTTAATTAATTAACTAATTAATTAAGTAATTAATTAGTTTAATTAATATATATAGTATATTACTACTAAATATAATGCTATTTTATGCTTTTAAAGGCTTTATTATTTTAATGCTTATAGTTATTATAACTTAATTTTTTAAGCTAAAAACTATTAGTTTTTTGTTTAATATACAGATTATTTAGCAAGTAGTTAACATATTATAAGATTTTAATTATTTTATATTTTTTTTTCTTTTATATTAATAAATTTGTTTTTTAATTTAGTTTTTATGTTTATATTATTTAATTTATTTATTAATGTTTAGCAATTAACAAAAAAGCAGGTATTTAAAAAAACATTTAGCTTTATACTGCTAAGCAACCGTATGCTATTTAAATTAATAAACTTTAATAATTGAACATATATAAATAAAAATCTTTTACTGCTTTTTTTTTTATTGTTGGTTTTTTTGCTACTATTTGCTGTTTTATTTAAACATAAAGCAACTTTAAAAAACGTTTTTTTTTAAGCTTTATACTTAATTATAGCTAAGCTAGTTATATAAGCTATGCTTGTTTAGCTAAAAATAACAAGTAATTTAATAACTTTTAGTATTTTTACCTTTTGTTTTTTAGAACTAAAAAACAGTAGTATAATATTACTTTTTAAAGCTAAATAATATATTGTTTTATTATTTACTTTTTTAATAAAAACACAAGCAAGCAGTTTTATATAAAAATAAACACTTAGCGCTAAGCAAATATATGTTGCTATAAAAAACAAAATAAACCTTTTTGCTAAAAATTTACTTCTATTTACTATATTTAAACTAAAATAAATATTAGTTGTTATAATAATTAACATTTTTTTATTAAATAAATTGTAAGCTAAAATAGCTAACTTAAATCTTATGTTTTTATAAAAACTTTTCTTTTTTTTTTACTATTTATATTTATTTATATATATAAGTATTTTTAAACTTTAATAAAGTATTTTATTATTAGTATACTTAGCTTATGTTTTAATAAAAAAATAAATAAAAACAAAGCATAATTATTATACCGTAAAAATAACTATGCTGCTTTAAAGTTAATAATATGTTATAGCTTATTATTACGTATAATAAGTCGAAATCTATTAATAAGCCTAAAATAAAGCAATAAAAAGTTATTTATTGCTTAAGCATTTAGTATATTTTAGTTTTTTTTAGTTTAAGTTTTAAAGCAAAATTAATTTAAAAAACTACGCAATTGCATATTACTTTGTGCTTTTATTTGCTGTTTTAAGCAAACTAATTTTGCAACGTTTTTTATTAGTGCTAAGCTTTTAGCTTTTTTAATAACGCAAATAATTTAAGCAGTTATTGCTTTTTTATTACTATTGCTTATAATTTTAATAGCTTTATAAGTAATATAACTTTTATATTTATTATTTATATTTTATATATATTAATTGCTAAAATTATAATTATTGCTTTTTAAGTTTTATTATTAGCATTTTTTTTATTTTTTATGCGTTAAGTGCTTACTTAAAATATAGCTATATATTGCTTATATAAAGGCTATTAAATTTGTTAAACTTTTAGCTAGCAATATATTACTTATTAAAGAAAACTAAGCAAAGTTATTAGTTATAAAAATATATAAAAAGCTACTAAATTGTTTTTTGTTTTTTATGTTATAGTTTTTATGCATAGCTTTTTTAACTTAAAATAAAAGTTTAGCTAAAATTATGCTAATTTTATTAATAATAAAAACAAGCTTATTTTGCTATAGTTATATAGTACTTTTATTTTTTAATATTAAACTTTAAAAAGTTTATTTATTGCGTATTTTAAACTTTATTGCTAAATATATTATAACGCTATTAATACTTGCTGCTGCGCTTTTAGTAAAAGCAGTAATTAATATTTTGTTTTTTTTTTCCGACTAAAAAAACATCTTATATATAGCTTAAATAATAACAGATTTTCTAGTGCTGCTTTGTTTTTTTAAAAAACTAATAGTAGTAAGTAGTTTTAATACATTTTTTTGTACTACGTTAGCATTAAAGTTAAGCTTTTAATATATAAGCAAAACTGCTTTACTTTGTTTTACATTTAAACTTTTTTCTGCATATATTATATAGCTAATAATGCAATATTTTATTAAAAGAAAATATTTAACAAAAGTAATATTACTTTCGAAATTATTTAATGCTAATATTTAAAAATACTATTAGTTTTAGTTAAACTTAAAACTTAGTATTATAAACTTACTTTTTTTAACTAGGTTTTTATAGTTATATATACAACTTAGCTTTTTTAAAACAATATATTTATTTTTTTTTTTAATGTAGTTTTTTAAAATTGCTAATTTAAGTTGCACTAGTTGCATTAGTATAACGCTAATTTGTTTAGCTAGTATAATATTATTATTATTTTTATTATTTTTTATCTAATTAAAAATATTTGTTTAATTTTTAGTAAATATATTAAAACGTGCATTTTTAACGTTTTTAATGTTTGCTTGCTAAATAAGTTATTTAAAGTTATTTAATATACTAAGTAGCTTATTTACTTTTTTAAATAACTGTTTAAACTAGTTAAAATTATAGCATAAAAAATACAGAGATTTTTTTAGCTAGTTTTTTTTTATGTTTATTAGTTACTAATTATTATTAAATAGTAAGTTATTGTTATTTATTAGATTAGCTTGTTAATTTTTTTATGTTTTAGCATTTTTTGCTGCTTTTTTTTTTAACTTTTTTAGCTAATTTAAATTTTTAACTTTAAATAAAAGCCTACTATTTAACTAAACGTAATAATAATTTTAAAGTTTAAAAGCAAACATTTTAATTAAAGTACTAAAACAATGCTATAAAACAAATAATAAAAGCTTTAATATAACGCCTTAATTTAAATTGTTTATATTTATGCTGTTAATAAGTTGTTTACTAAAAACTAAAATTTGCTTTTTATTAACAAGCTTTTAAACTATTCTTTTAAAAAAAGAAATATTTTTGTTTATTAAAAAATAATATAGTAATAATTCCTTTTTTAGTTTTTTTGTAAAATAAAAGCTGCTTATATAATTATATAAATATATGTTTTAAAGCATTGTTTCTTTATACGTATAAACTTACATATAAAAAAAAACTTAATTTTTTTTGCTTAATAAGTTTAATAGTAGCTAAATAGCGTTAAAACTAAAGCAGTTAATTATATATTATAAAAGAACTTTTAGTGCATAAGTATAAAAGTAATCAAAGTTAACTATAGCTTAATTTTTTATAAATAAATAATAGTTTAACATTTTAAGCAAATTAGCATAAACTTTAATAGCTAAAAGCTTTTAAGCAGTTGTTAGCTTATTAAAAAGCAAAGCTATAAACCTACAAAAAACTATATTAGCTTTATTATTTATTATAAAAAATAGCACAATAAAATTGCTTTTTATTTTTTTTATGTTTTTTTATAGGGTTATTTTTGTTAATATTACGCTATTTAATTTAAGATTTTTTTTATAAACATTATAAGTTTATAATGTTTAATTAGCGCTTTTATTATATAATTTAGTACATAATATATAATAGAAAAAGTTCAAGGGCGTTTTTATAAAAATGTAAAGTTATAGTTGCATTAAAATATTAATGCTATAATTAAATTAGTTTTGCTAACATATAAATAGTTCTTTTTAATTTTAACAAAGCTATTTTTAGTTATATATATTGCTTTTATTAACGTTTAAAAATAGCTAAATTAACAAGCTGTTTTTTTATGTAGTTTTTTTTAACAAGTGTTTATATAAGCATAACAGTTATTATAAACATTTAAAAAAGCATGCTGCTGTTTTATATATAACATTAATAATGTTTTATTAAACTAAAAATGCTTTAGTATATTTAAAATATTAATATAAATAGTAATACAGCTAATATTATTAACTAAATTGTTATTTAAATACTACTTTTTTTATTAGTATTCCAAATTTTAATTACTTAATAAGCATAGCGTACTTCGTTAAAAAAAGAATTTATATAGCTAATAATGCGCTTTTTTAAGCTTAAGATTTTATTAGTAGCTAAGTTATTAATTAGTTTATATATTATAGTATTATTAGCTAACTATAACATTTTATGCAAATAAAAGCTTTTTTAACTATTGCTTTTTATTACACTATAATATATAGCAATTTTATTAAATGCTTTAGCTTTTACTACGTTTTTAACAAACATGTTTATATATATTTAAAACATTTAAGCAGCAGCTATAAAATTTTAATATATAGTTTTAGCAAATTTAAAGCTTTATTAATTATTATTAAAGCTTACTTAGTACTTATTTAATGCTTTAGCTTATGCTAGGTTTCTAAAAAGCATTATTTTAAAAATTACAAAGCTACTTTAATTCTTAGAATTAATAGTAAACCAGATTATAAATAAGCTATATATAACAATTAATAACTATAATTAACTTTTAAGAATATTTTTTTGTTCGTAAAAATAAAGCTGTTTATACTTAATTAATCAGATATTTTGTAGTATAGTTTTAATGTATAAATTGCTATAATATTTATAATAGCAAATAAAGCGCTTTTTAGCATTTAAATCTGCTAGGCTTAAAAAGTAGCATGCTTTTTAAACTATAGCTTATGCGTTTTGTTTAACTAAGGCTTTTAAAATAAAAGTGCTGTTATTTTAAATTTTATTATTTATAAATAGAAATAAAAAAAAAAATTTGCTGCATAGCAACTTTTATGTTGCAAAAAATAACATTAAACTTAAACATTTTAGCTAACGCTAGTATTACAAGCATAAACATTATTTTTAATAGCAAAAGCATTTTTATGCTTTTTTTTCTTATATAAAAAAAAATGCAAAAATGCCTTTAAGTAGAAATTTCTATTAAAGCAGTTAGTAAAGCTAGTGCACTACTATATCCTAAAATACTTTATATTATTAACTTTAGCAAAATTAATAATTTTTGCTATAAAACAAGCAGTATTAATACTACTTTTAAATAAAGTAGCGCTACAAAAACCCATGCTTAATATAGTTTTTTTAATCTTTAAAATAGCATTTTTATTAATACTAGTTCTTTAAATATCTTTATTTTTATTAAATACTGCAAATATACTAAACTTTATTAAATTATTCTGTTTTATTAAGCTAAGCTACTATTGCTGCTTAGTACTAAAAACATATTAAAAGCTTTATAGTTGCTTAATTAGTACACTAAAAATAAAGTCTTAGTTAGTTATATAGTTTGCTTAAGTAATGTTAGGATTTTTTTTAGCAAAAATACATATTTTATTTATTAATAATAATAGTATATTATTAACTAAAAAACTAGTTAACGCTGCATTATTAATAGAAATATCTATATATAATAAATTATTAATTTTTAATTAAGCTAAAACATTTATAACTTATTAACAATATACATATAATAAATCTTTAGTATTTTATAGTTTAAGCTTTATAGTATTTATTTAAAAAACTTAAACAATATTATATAAACTAAAAACTACATAAAGTAAAACAATAGCAATATATAAAACATCTTGTTTTTAAACTATAATTTGTTTTTTTAATTAGTAATAAGCATCTGTTAGTTATTTTTAATCTTTAGCATAAAACTTAATAATGTATTTATACAAAATATATAAAAAAATCAATTGTTTTTTTATAAAACTAAAATAACATAGCTTTTTAGAATATTAATAAAAATAGCTCGTATTAAAATAATTAGCTATAATATACTTTAGCATTTGTTTAGCATTAATAGATTTAATGCAAAATAAGCATATTTATATAAGCTGTTTTCTGGTTTTTATAGTACGTAAAAAACATAAGCAGTATTAAATAACTTTTATAAAATTTTTGTTTTAGTTTAAATTAGTATTATTAACTTAGTTAACTTAGCGTATTAAATTATTATATAAATATTATTAATAAACAACGCAAAAATTAAAGGAAAAATAAGTATTACTTATAATATTCTACGCACGTTAAATAATTTTTGCTTAATAGTTAAATTAAACCAGTTTATACTAATTAGAACTAGTATTAAGTAGTTTGCAATGTTTGTACTTTTTTTCTATAGCGTTTATATATTAAAGCAAAACTTTAGTTCTTTTATAAGCAACTTTAATAAAAAGTTATGCTATAAAATAATTATTACATAAAACTTTACAAAAGAATTATTTTAAAACTAAACATACTAAGTCTTAATACTATTTTACTTAGCATAATAATTGCTAATAATTTAAAGTTTTTTTAACTAATATTGTTTTTTAAAGCAAAATAAAACATTATATAATAATAAAAAAGCAAGTTTAGCAATAAAAAAGTTAAAGTTATATTAAACGTTATTAATAAATCAAACAAAAAAAAACTTTTAGCCGTAAGAAATAAAAATAGCGCAAAATACATTTGTTTTTATAGTTTAAAACTTGCAAACAAAACAGATTTATTTAATTAATTCTAAAGAATTAAACAACTAATAAGCTATACTACAGAATTAAAAATATTTAAAGTTTGCTTTTCTATATTAATAATTTATATACTAGCAAATCTAAAAGCATTAAAAACCTATATTTTAAGTAAACTGTTATAAAAGTGTCTATAAATTATTATGTTATAATAAGTTATTAAACCAAAAAAAATTCAAAGTTTAAACAACAAAAATATTGCAACTAGTTCTTTAGCAAGGCATTATGCTAGTTATATAAATAGTAATTAAGTTAATATTATATAATAAGAAAAAAAAAACAGTTATATGTTAATTACTTTTATTAAAAATTAAGTGTAGTATAAACTATTTTTATATAACATTTTTATGGTTTTTATTATTTGTAAAAAATACGCCAAGTTTAATAGTGCTAATACTTTAATTTAAAATAGCTATAGTATAATACTAAACTAAATTTAAAAATATAATAGCTATTTAAATTATGTTTAAATAGTTAAGCTATAGAATTTTAGTATTTAAGCAATAAACCTAAAAGTAAGCAATGTTTAAATTTAAACGAAAAAGCATTTATTAGCGTAGTTTTAGATTTTTTTAGAAAACCTAGTTTAATTTATAGCTTTATATGCTCTTATATTTAAAATGATTTATTAGCTGTTTATTGCTTTATAAAACCTTTTGTATTATATAATAATACGAAGCACAAATATATAAAAATAAACAGGTTTTAATAAAACTATACTTTGATTCTTTTTAAACGTAAAGCAATACTTATGTTTTTTTAACTTTACTATTAAAGTATTTAATATAAAATATATAACTATTTAATAATATTTAAACAATAATAATTATTTATTTAAACCTTTTAAAATACTAGCTAAATAAAATTATTTATATTAATATAATTAATTATATAACTAATTAACTATTATTTAATTAAGTATAACATTTTATATAATTTTATTGCTAATAATATATAAACAAAATAACTCTTAAAGCTATTTAATTAAACTTTATACCTTTTTTATGTTTTAATTGTTATTATGGCTTTTAAAGGCCTAACTTTAGTTATAAAAAAAGCTCGGAAAATAAAACTATTTGTAACTCTTAATGTAGATTTTTTAACTTAAATACTAAAATTAATCTAGTTTTAACCTGTTGTTTTTTTAAACCTAGAATTTACTAAATATGCTTCTAGTATTATAATAATATATGCTAATATTAATCCTGTGCTTAAAATTCCTAAAAATAACATAGTTAATAAATTATATTTAGTATAACGCAGTTTTGTAGCTTTTAAATCTCCTAAATTAAAGAAATAAAAAACAATAAAAAAGTGCCGATTTATTTTTAAACAATAAGTAAATAATAGAAAATTTAACGCTTTCTGTTTTATTGTTATAATAAAACCACAAAATAGCACACGCTACTAAATATAAAACTATAAAATAGCACGCGTTACTAAATAAAATAAGGCCATAAAATAGCATATGCTACTAAGTATAAAATCATAATATAACATATATTAATAATGCTTAATGTTTATAGTTAAATCTTCTAAAAAAAAAAGAAAAAAATTAATGTTTTTTGTTTTATTGTTTTAATATATTTATACATTATTAGTGCTTAGTTTAATGTTTAAAGGTTAATTTTTTAGTAAAATAATATTATAAAATAGTACGCGCTATTTATGCATTATGTTTGCAGTTAAATTTTAATTATGTATTATATAATACTAAATCTATAAGTTTTAATAAAAAAAAAGTTCTAAGGTTTATAAACTTATAAAAGCTATTATAACATATTTTTACATAGTAATGAATTTTACTAATAGTTTGATTTGTTTACCTTATATAAGCTTTTTAAATAGTAGTAATATAAGCATTATTGCTTTGTTTTATTTTTTTTTGTTTTTTTTTTGTTTACTTTTATTAGTTTTGTTTTAAGTTATAGTGTTTACTTTTTAGATTAATTACTTTTTATATAATTGCATTATAGCATTTATAAATATTTATTGCTTAACTATACTTTTAGAAGTAGCTTAACACTGCATAACTAATTTTATAGATTTATATAAAGTGTTTTTAAAATAATTAATTAAGCTAATAACCAATAAACTAAACTATTATAAAGCTTTACTAATATATATAGCAATTTTAACACTTAATAATAAATTAAACCTAGTTAAAAATGTTTATTTGATTTAAAACTAAGATATTATAAATAGCTTAATAATAGCTAATGCTTTAGCTTTATAAAAAGTAAAATATTATGCATAATTAGCACTTTTACTATAGTTTATACTTTAATTTCTTTTTAGCTGCTTAAAAATCTAAAGAGGTAATCTAATGTTTTTTTACTAAAGTTTATAAAATATTATATTAAAGTTATAGCTTTTAAATTTTTTCAAAATTTATAAAACTAGTTTTACTAGTTTATTTGCTAAACTTTTAGCTTTATACCTAATATACTATGCTTAGCAGTTTTAAAGTATAATTTTTAGTATGCTTTTATTTTTTTAACAAGTATTATACGCATATATATATATATATATACTTATATTAAATAGCTTTTCTAAAAATAACTATACTACATAATAGTTTTTTTATTGCTTTTTTTATACTTTTTATTATAGCTTTTATTTTTTTTTATTGAATATTTTAAACTTTATTATAGATTTAAAAGCATAAATTTAATACAACTGATTTTTTTTTTTTACAAGTTGCAACTATGTTTTACTATTTTTTTTATTTTTTACAATAGTAAGCTGGTTTAACAACATAACTTATAATATACAAAACTACTTAAACACAAAATATAATATAAAACTTAAGTTTGCTAGCTACTTAAAAACAGTTGTTAATTAATATAATACTTTAGCATATAATACTATTTTTGTTTAGTTAAGCATATATTAACATAAAATAACTATAGTAAGTAGCTTAATATATTATAATGCGTTCTTTTTTACTTATGTTAACTTTTGTTTTAAATAAATTACTTTAAAACTAATAAAAACACTATATTAATAAGTAATATCTTAAATTGTTTAAAAATCTTTATAAAACTTAGTATATTTATTTTTAGTATTAAACAAAACAATTTAAATTAGCATTAGCTTTTTATAGCAACTATAACTAATGTTATAAATTATATATATATTTAACTTACTTAAAAATAAAAACAAAAAACATTAATTTTCTTTTTTATTTGTTTTTTATAGTATAACCTAAAGATTAAAGGTTTAGTTTTTATTTTTGCAGTTGTTATTATTTTAACTAAAGTTAACAAAAAACAATAAGTACTAACATTAGCTTTAATTTATATGCTTAGTTTAGCATAGCATATTGCTAAAAAAGTACTTAGTAATATAATTTACTACTAGCATATTAATACAATAAATATTATTAATTCTACTAATTATAACAAAAAAAACTTAAATATTAAAAATATAAACTTAATAACTTTTATTACTAGTAAAAATAAAAAAAACTTTATATTTTGTATTATAGCTAATATAATTAAGTTTGCTAGCATTAAAGAGCTAAGTTTGCTATTTATAGCTAGTTTATTATTATTATATCACTAAAAGCATATTTAAAAACAATTAGCATTTATTACAGCATTAAAACATACTAGTACAACTATAACTACTATTAAAGAAAACATAGCTAACTTAAAAACTAAAACTTTACTTTATACTTTTTAAATTATAAAATTTATTAATAAAAGCTTATTTATTATTTAGTTGCTTATTATACTAACATTTTTTAAGCACTTTATTTTTAAAAACAAAAATATAGTTAATGCTAAAACTAAAAGTATTTTTTATATACTTTTTAGTTAAAGCTTTATTAAAACAACAATATTAACAATAAACGCTTTAAATATAACGCTATTTTTTAATATTACTAATATAAATACTTTAGCATTTTTAACTTAGTTTACTAATTTAAAAACAACTAATAAAAATAATATTAACTTTAATCTAGCTTTAAATAAAAATAATAATAATAAAACTATTGCTTTTATGCATAATTTTTGTAAAAAAGCTTATATAACTAACAAAAGTACAAAAGATAATATATTGCTTATAATTACGCGTTGCTTAAAACGCAATATTTTAAAGGCCTATAAAAAAAAAGCAATAGTTAAAAAAAAAAAATAATAGATTTTTTTGTTATATTTTAGCATAAATTAATAAATGTTTTTTTTTTAAGCTTTAAGTTTTGTTTTTTGCTTGTTAAATTATATTAAAAAAAATTATAAAATTTTATTATATATTATTATTATAGCTATACTACTACTTATTTTATATAATATAATATTACTGTTTATTTTTAACTTTGCTTTTGCTTATATTTATTTACATTTAGCTATATTTATACTAATATATTTAACTTTTTACATAAGTTTTAAAACTATTTTTAAAATATATTTTATTATATATTTATTAAATTAATAAAGCTAAACTATTATAATATATATCTTAAGTTATATAAAGCTTTAAAACAAATTAAAAAAAAAAAAATATTTATTTTTTTTAATTTGCTACTATATTGTTAAAAATATGTTAAATATAAACAATACTATTAAACTAATGTTTTAAAATGTTAATTTTATTAAGCTTTTTAATAACTTTTTCTTAATTTTTTTTTTAGTTTTATATATATATCTTTACTACTACTAATACTATATTTTGCATTATATAATCCTTTAAGTTGTTTAAAAACATTAAAAAAATATATAACTAATAAAACTTATTTTTAGCTTTTTTTTTTATTGCTTGCTATTATACTTTAATGCTTTGCTGTACTATATAAAATAATAGTTTAAAAATTAGTTTTTATACTTAAGTATAGCTATATATTTATTTACAATAGTAGTTTTTAAGCAAGCAGCTATATATTTTGCTATAAATTTTACTAAAAGTTAAAAAAATAATATATAATAAAATTAATAAATAAAAAAAATAATAAGTATACTTTGATTTATTTTACTTAATTAAAACTTATATTTCTAAAACAATTATTGTTACGTTAAATATAATATATATTATTGTTGTTAATTTTGCAATAATAGCGTTATTTTATAACAATTATTTATATTAATAAAACTTATTATAAAACTACTAAGTATAGTAAAGCATATTAACTATATTTTTAGCTTACTTGTTATTTACTTGCAGCTAATTTTTTTGCATAAGCTTAAATAGCTATATTAGTTGTTTTTATTCGGCTAAGTTGTTTACTTTTGCATACCTAAATATATTTTTATTTTTGCTTTCTTTTTTTTTTAGCTGTTGCGCATATATTTTACCTACTTTTTAGTACTTTTGTTTTATTTGCTTAAACAAAAAACTGCAATAGTTTTGTTTTAATTTTTACGTTTATATATAATTTTTAAAAAGCTATATATTAGTAATAAAGTTTAGCTTTTTTTATAGCAGTAATTACGTTAGCTATTATATCTATATAACTTGCTGCTATTTCAAAATCGCGCAGAAATAATTAGCTATGCACAAAAAATTTGCGCTATTAATTATTAGCATGTAAAGCTTATAGCACTTAAGCTATAGCTTTTCTTGCTTTTTTTAAACGCTATTATAACGTATGCTTTATTACAAAAATTATACGTTAAAATACCTTTTTTTTCGAAGCTTTAAAACTATAAGCTAAACAATAGTTTTACTTTTATGCTTTTTTGCTTAACTTTTAAACATAATAATTATAAACACGTTTATTATTAAAAAGCATGTTATTTTAAGCAAACTTATTAATAATAAACTTAAACTAAAGCTTTTTTATATTGTAAGCTAGCTTAACTTATTTAGTACGCTATTAAAAATGTTTATTTTTAAAGTAAAGTTAAATTACAGAAAAATAGCTACTAAGTTATAATTATAAGTAAAAGCTTAATATTATTAATTCTTAAGTTTTTTTAAGAAGTATTAAAAAAGAACTTATTTTTATATAGTAAATATTAAATTATTTTTTTATAATTAAGCTTTTTTTACTTTGCTACAACTTTAGTTCTTAATAAAATAACTTTTTTTAAAGTGCTTTGTTTTTAAAGCATAGTAGCGCTTTTTTTTCTAAGTTTACTAAATGCTTTAGTACATAAAGCATAGTTTGCAATTATTAAAGATATTTTAGTTTGCAAAGTTAGCTGCTTTTGCTTTTTTTTTTTTTTTTTTTTTTTTTAAGCGTTTTATTATTTAAGTTCTTGTTTTTTAGGATTACTAAAGAAGCACTTTTGCTTTTTTTGCTAGCTTTTTTCTTTTTACTTGCTTTTTTTTTTTTTTTTTTTTTTCCTTTTTGCTAATTGCTTTTATTGCTATTTTTAATACTAGTTTAATAGTTACGTTTATTAACTTATTTCGTTTGTTTTTTATTTAGTTATTTAGCAAAAAACCTTTAAGCTTAACTACTTAATTTTAAACAAAAACAATAGCTAAGAACTTATTATTACTATTAAATAAACAGATTACTTTAAGCATATAGAACTTACTAAAAAATCTAAACTTTAAAATACTTTTAGTAAAAAACCTTTAAGCTTAACTACTTAATTTTAAACAAAAACAATAACTAAAAACTTGCTATTACTATTAAATAAATTGCTTTAAGTATGCAAAATTTATTAAACAATTTAAACTTTAAGTTACTTATATAAATAAAAGCTTATAATTTGTTTAAAAAAAATTGCGCTAAATATAAAAAGCAAGTAAAATATAAAGTTTAATTAAGTTTATAAGTTTTTTTAAATAAAAATAATAGCTAAAAACCTACTATTATTATTAAACAAATTACTTTAAGCGTACAAAACTTATTAAACAATTTAAACTTTAAGTTGCTTATATAAACAAAAGCTTATAATTTGTTTAAAAAAAATTGCACTAAATATAAAAAGCAAGTAAAACGTAAAGTTTAATCAAATCTATAGGTTTTTTTTATTAAAGCTATAATTATTTATAAAGCTAAAAAAAAAGATTTACGCTAGTTTTGAACTTTTTTTTTATAAACGTTAAATTAGTAGTAAGTTTAATAGCTTAAAAATAATACTATATGCTATAAGCAATGCTTGTTTAAGCTTTATAATTAAACACTTTGCTAAAAAATAGTATAGCTAAAATGCTTATACTATTACTAAAAATAAAAGCATTTATAGCTTAAAAAGCTATTATAACAATAAAAGTACTAATAACTGTTTTTATAAAAATATAGCTAAAAGCAGTAATATTTTTGTTATTTTTTTAAGGCGTTAGTGTTACAGCTATAACTTTAGCTTTTTTTGTAACAAAACGCTTACTAAAAGTTTTAGCGTTATTATTTAAGCTATTATTTTTATTATTATTAAAAAAGTTTAATAAAGCAAAAGCAGCTAATGCAGTACATTTATAGCTTTACGCTTTAATACTAAATGTTTAATTGCGTTAACTATTATTATATTTATACAACTTGCTATTATTTTAAAATTGCGCAAAAATAATTAGCTATGCATAAATGCTACTATAATGCATACTACTTTATAAAAATTATGCGTTAAAATACTTTTTTTTTTAAAGCTTTAAAACTATAAGCTAAACAATAGCTTTGCTTTTATGCTTATTTGCTTAACTTTTAAACATAATATAAACACGTTTATTATTAAAAAGCATATTATTTTAAGCAAACTTATTAATAATAAACTTAAGCTAAAGCTTTTTTATGTTGTAAGCTAGCTTAACTTATTTAGTATATATATTGCTGTTTTAGCTACTAAAATACTTAATTATGTGTTGCTACAAACTTTAAAAAATTAAAAGTACAAATATTTTCTAAAGAAAAAAAAAAAAAAAAAAAACGTATAGTAGCTAATAAAAAAAAGCAAAAAAAAAAAGCTAAAGCTTATGCAGCTTTTATACTAAAAACAGAAATAAAAACGTTAACACTTTTTATACTAAAGCAAAAAAAGCGCAAATAACTAAGCAAAGCAAAAAAGCTTGCTTATTAGCTTGCATAATAAGCAAGCTTTAATAAAAACAAGCTAGCTAATATTTTTTTATTGCTTGCAAATATTATATAAAAAGCTTAGCTATAAAAAAGTTAATTTAACAAGCAACAGCAAAAATTAAAACTTTTATTTAAAACGCAAAAACTTAAAAAACTAAAAATTAACTTAAAAGCAAACCTATAAGCAACAAAGAAAGCACAGCTAAAAAAAATTTAACGCTAAAACTAGACTTCTAGCTAAAAAAGTAGTTAAAAGAAAAAAAACTTAAAATTGCGCTTAAAAAAAAATAAATAAGCACATAAATTTAAACTAAAATAAGCAGTAGCTACTTAGCTATAGCTAAACAAAAGCTTAGCAAAAATAAGGCTTTTAAAAAGTATAGTAAGCTATTAAAGCATAAAGCAACTATAATAATATAAATATATACTAGAAAAATAAGTTTAAAGGCATTTTTATATAAAAAAAAAGTTTTAAGCTTTTTTATGCTTTTTTATAAATGCGCAAAAAAAAAGAAAACTTTTTAATATATAGTTCTATGTTATAACTTACTGCAAAAAAAAAAAAACAGCTATAAAAAAGCTTTGCAGCTAAGCTACTGCAAACTAAAAAAAACCTAAAAATAGCTAACGTAATAAAAAAGCAACTAAACAAATTATAAAAAGTATTATAGCGCTACTGATTTTTTTTTCCTAAAAACAACAATAATAAGAACATATAAAAAAAACAACGTTACAATAAAAAACTTTTCCTAAAAAAAAAAAAAAAAGCTCTACAAAAAAAACAAAAATACAAATAAAATACATAGAGCCAAGGTTGAAAATTAGTACTACTAATTTAGTATTTAGTACTACTAATACTAAATTAGTTTAGTACTACTTAGTACTAATACTAAGCTAGTTTAGTACTACGTAGTACTAATACTAATACTAAATACTAAAAATACTAGCTTAGTAGTACTAAAAGTACTAAAAGTACTAAAATATAATAATATTAAAAGAAA
>MU400848.1:0-32161 GCA_022578965.1 Xylaria sp. FL1777 | reverse complement strand
AATACAAAAAAATATATATAGCATATATAAAAAATCAACTTTTTAAAATTTATAATTATTTTAAAACAAATATAGATTTAATAGTTAAAAATTAACATAATATAAAACTAGAAAATATTTAATTTAGCTATTATTATAAACATATAACAAGCATTAAAATTTTTAAACTATGTTTAAATGTTAATTTAAGACTTTAAGAAAATAGCATTTTATTTTATAAAATATATAAAAAAAAAATATAAAAAAAAATCTTTTTTAATTTTAAAAAAAGCCTAAAAAGCTTTTAAAGAACTAAAACTAAAAGTTACTTTTAACTTTATAGTTAAACTACTTAATTTATAAAAAAAAAAAAAGCTAAAAATAAATGCTTTAAATAATATAATTATAAAAGTTTTAAAACAACTAAAAAACAACAAAAAATAGCACTTAGTAGTTTATTATTTTAAAGCACTATAAAACGTAGCATTATAATATCTTATATATAATAAAGAACTGCTTGCAATTATTATAGCACTTAAAAAGTAAGAACTATTTTTTATAAAAACTATAAAGCTAATTAAGATTTATTTAAATTATTAAAACTTAATAAAATTTATAACTATATAAAAAATTATTAAATAACATAAAAATTAAATGGTTTTTTTTTTTAAATTTAACTTTAAAATATGTTATATTAAAAGAAAAAAAAACATTTAAGCAAACATATTTAGTTAACAAAGTTAAAAAGAATTTAAACTTTTAAAAAAAAACATTTAAGTATTATATCTTTAAAAAAATAAAAGCTTAAAAGTTAAAATTATATTTAAAAACTTTATAAATATATAGCTATAATAAGCTTATAACTTAAAAAAGTTAACATAACTATAAAAACATAAAAAATTAAAAAATAATAAGCTAATATATAAACATAAGGTTTACTTACAAAAATTTTTATAAAACAAGTTTATTAAGAAATTTTATAAACACTTATTATATAAACATTAAAAAGTAACAAAAACAGTTTAATAACTATAAAAAAAATACAATTTTTTAGAACTATAAAACATAGTTAAATCTATTATAAAAAAGTATAATATTTATAATAAAGCTAAAATAGCTTAATATAAGCTTTATAAACTACTATAATTTATATAAATATTTAAACAAGCATAATATATTATTGCTTAAGATTTTATTATAGTACTACTTTTATTAACTAATTTAATTATAAAAATATAATACAATAAAATATAAGTTATTATTAATAGATTTACTAAGTATGCTTACTTTTTATTGTTTAAAGAAAATATAACAGCTAAACAATTTATATATATTTTTATATGCTAATATTTAAATAAACATAAGCTACTAAAAAAAATTGTTTTAAACTAAAATAAATTGTTTACTTTTAAGTTTAAAACTAGCTTTTTTAAACTTATTAGTATTAAACTAAAGTTTTTAACTGTTTATTACTTATAAATAAATAAACAAACAAAAAAACTAAACTAAATATTAAAACAATATTTACAAAGTTATATTAATTATTAATAAAACAATTAAGTAAAACTATTATTAATAATATAAATCTTATATAATATATTAATAAATAAAAATATAAATATATTTTTATATAAAGCTGTTTATAAATAGCAAGCAACTATTAAAAAACAAAAAAAAACATTAATAAAAGCACTTGCTATTTTAACTATAGTACTTTAAGCAAAAACTATTGCAATAAAAATTAAAATGCTACAAGTTAAATTATAATTACGCTTTTAATTTTTATAACAATAAATGTTAGTATATTATAATAAAAAACAAACTAAAGAACTAACCTTTAAAAAAAAAAACAAGGTTTATTTGCTATAATAAAAACAAAATGCAAATATTAATATTTCTTAAATTAAAACAAAACAACTAAGCAATAAATTAAAATTTAAAAAACTTAGCTTTTTTAAAATTAAAAAAGTTATTTTACTTACTAATTATAAATTATTATTACTAAAAAATATATAAATTTACTTTATTTTTTATATTTTTTTACTAAAACTAGCATTTATTAAAATATTTATTAAAATATAACTAAAAATAAAAATAAATTAAAACGTTTATAAAGTTAAAAATATACTAAATTTTTATTAAAATAATAATAACCTAAAGTATTTTATTAAATAAAAAGAATACTTATATGCTAATAATACTTAAGAACTTAAAAAACACTTAAAAACTGCTAAAGTAGTTATAAGTTAGTTTTACTGCTAATACTTTAATTGCTTAAAACTAAAAAAAAAAAGTTAACTTTAAAAAAAACACTTAAAAAATTCTAATTAAACTTAAATAAAGCAGCTTATGCTGCTTTAGCTTGCTTTTTTTATTATTTTTGCTTTTTTACTAGCGCTTTTTGTTTTTTTTTAATATGCTTTATTTTGTTTAGTTTATTTAAGAACTAAAGCTTTTACTAAACTATTTTAATACTTTTTGCTTTTAAAAAACGTTTTTATATATAAAGCTAAGCTAATTTGCTTAAAACAAAGTTAAAGCTATTTTAAGCTTGTTTTAATTTCTTTTAAATTAAAAATAACTATTGTTTTGCTTGCTTTTTCTTTTTTTTAAAATAATAGTATTTAAAAACTATATTATTAATTAAGTTAATTAAAACTTTTAATTTATTATAAAAGCAACTAATATATACGCATTTAAAACAATAAAACATATTATTTATTATTTTATATGTTAATAACTAATTAAAGCAGCAAAAATAAAGCATAACTTTATAGCTAATAAAATTAATAAAAAAAGCAAAAATAAGTTTTTGCTTTGTTTTAAATAAGCAGTTAGTTTTTTTAATGCGCTTTAATATTATAGCATATAAAAAAAAAGAAAAAAAAGAATACTTATAAAAAATTATTAAAACAACAATTCTAAAAAAAAAGAAATAATATTACAAAATTAGCATAAAAGTAGCTTTTAAAGCAGCTTAATGCTTTTATATATACTTTATACCTTTTTTTTTGCTAACTAAAGCTAAAATTACGTAATAATTTATTTAGCTTACTAAACTTATAATAATTTAAAGCTTATTAAGCTTATAATAATTTAAAGCTTATTAAGCTTACAATAATTTAATGCTTACTAAACTTATAGTAATCTAAAAAAAGTTATTATTTTTTTTACTTTTTTTTTGTTTATATAATTATGCATTTCTTATATTTAATTACTTATTTAGTTTTAGTTCTTTAGCTATTAATTTTCTTATAACTACTAAGCACTAATATACTTATTACTTTTAATCTTTTAAGACCTTTATTAATGCACAGTAATAAAAATACCCCAAAAACCTCTTTAACGGACCACCGTTAAGAATTCTATTATTACCTGCAAATTAAAACCCTAAAAGCAAACCTGTTATATTAATATATAATAGGTCCGTTATAGTTATATATATAATAAAAAGGTTTATATGCTTTTTTTATTTTATTAATAGCTTAATAAGCTTTAATAAACATTTTTTAGCACTTTATATTTATAATTTTAGCTTAGTTTTAAAATTTTTTAGCTAAAAAGTTTATATTAAAGTTATATATAACATAGTTTAAAAGTTTTTAATATATGTTAATTTAGCACTTATATAAAGCTTTTTAAGCGTTTTATATAAATATAAATTTTAAAAATATAGCTGCTTAAAATAATATAGCTACATTAATTATATATAAAACCTGCTATTATAAAATTAGCACAAGGGTGGCCTTTAAAGCGGCCTAATGCCTTTATATATACTTTGTATTTCTTTTTTTGTTAGCTAAAGCTAAAGTTATATAATAACTTATTTAGCTTACTAAGCTTACGGTAATTTAAGGCTTACTAAGCTTATAATAATTTAAAGCTTATTAAGCTTATAGTAATTTAGTGCTTATTAAACTTGCAGTAATTTAAAAAGGGTTATTATTTTTTTTACTTTTTTTTTGTTTATATAATTATATATTTTTTATATTTAGTTATTTATTTAGTTCTAGTTTTTTAGCTATTAATTTTTTATAACTATTAAGCACTAATATAGTTATTACTTTTAATTTTTTAAAACTTTTATTAATGCATAGTAATAAAAGTACTCTAAAAACCTCTTTAATAAACTACTATTAAAGATTTTATTATTATTTACAAATTAAAACTTTAAAAGCAAACTTGTTATATTAATATATAATAAGTTTGTTATATTTTAATAGTTTTTTAATTAGTAAAACTTAATATATAAAAATAAATATTAGTATAAAAAGTTAAATAATAAACAATTTATAAAATAAACTTTTAAAAATATATTAAAAAAATATTTAAAAAACAAAAATGCTAAATAATATTACATAAGTAAACTTTATTTAATAATTAATAAACTAGATTTAAATTATACTACTAAAAACAAAAAGTTAAAAATTAAGTTTAAAAATCTTAAAAATTTTTAAAATTAGTAACGTATTAAAACAATAAACTTTAGCATTTTTATTAGCTATTTTTATTAAAAAAAAAACAATAGCAAAAAAAAAAAAGTTAAGCAGCAATAATAAAAAAAAACTAACGTTAATATTAGCACTATAAAGCAAACTAGTTGTTTTAACTTAAAAAATAGCTTAAATATTAAACGTTATAACTTTTAAACTAGCATAAATATTAACTATAATAATTAAAGCAGTAATAATAATTGCTATTATAATAATAAATTAAAGTTTTAAACAAATAATTATATTATAACTAATATTAATATTATTACTAGTAAACTTAACAGTTATTTTTATTACTACTATACTTAAAATAATAACTTAAAATAAAAAATCTAACTTTTTATTACTACTATTGCTTTTATTATTAAAATTATTTATAATATTAAAAATGCTAAATATTAAAAGTTTTAAACTTATTGCTTTAAAGCTTTATAATAAATTTATAAATATAAAAGCTTTTTTAATTTATATTAAACTTTATTTAAAATAGCATTTTATTATTATTATAAAAAAAAATCAAAAAGTAATAACTATTTTATAATTTTTATTAAAAAAAGTATTAAAATAGTTTTAACTTATTTTAAAAGATTTTTTAAAAGCTAATAAGTTAACTAACTTTAAGCTAAAAACAAAAAAAAATTTTAAAAATTATATTAAGTTTAAAAATTAAATAAAAGCATTATTTAAAGATATTTAAAAAGCAAAACACGCAAAAAAAGCATTTTATTGCTTAAAATAAACAAAAGTAGCAATAAATTATGCTATAAAATTTAAATAATTAATAATAATTTTAAAATTGCTTAAGTTTATATTATTTTATTTATTTTATAATAAACTTAAAACTTAAATTTAAAACAAACTATATAAAATAAATAAACTAATAAAAATTAATATATATATTAATATAGCTATTATAATTAATTAATAATTATTTAATTAGTATTTTAAAACTAAAAAAACTAAAAAAAACAAAAAAAAAAATACTTAAAAAAGTATTAAATAAAAATTTAAGCAAATTAATAAAGTTTAAAAATAATAATTTTAAAATATATTTAAAGTTAAATATTATAACTATAAAAAAAAAAAACACTTTTAAAAATAATGTTAATTTAAAAAAAAAAACAAAAAAAAAAGCTATAAAAAAAAAAGATTTTCTAACTTAAAAAAAAAGTACAAATTATAAAAGTTTAAAATAACAAAAAATAATAAAGCAATTTAAAAAATATGTTTTTAAAGCAAAAATATAAAATTGCTATTTTAAGTTAAAACAAAAATATTATATTAAATAAATTTAAATGCTTTATTTATATAAATTAAAATAAATAAGCATATAAATATTATTTAAAAGCTTTATAATTATTAAAACAAATTATAAAAAAATATATTTATTATATAAATAATTAAAGTTATTTAATATATAACTTAAAAAAATAGTTTAATTAAAAGTAGCAAATAATAAAAAATAGTAAATTAATATAATTAGCAAATTTATAAAACTATAAAAACTTTAAATTATTAAAGCTTAAAATATAACTTAAAAAAAAGTTATATTTAAAAAAACAAAACTATAATTATAAATAGTATAATTACTAAATTAATTATAAACTATTAAAATATTTAGTTGCTAAATAAACTTAAAAAAACAGAATTTATAAAACTTTAAAGCAAAAACAAATAAAATTAAAAGCTATAAAAAATATTATAAAAAAAGAACTAATAAAAATAAATAAAATATTTTTATAGCTTAAATTGCTTTAAATATAACAAAACAAAAAAGTATTAATAGTTAGCATAAAAACTAATATGTTTTAAAAACTAAAGCTAATAATTTAATTAATTGCTAAAAGTTATTATTATAATAAAATTATAATAAAAAACAATAATAATATTTTATGCTTAAAAAATTTAAAATATAATAAAGTATTATAAAATTATTATATAATATATTATTATTATTAATATTTACTTAATAAACTAAAAAATAATTAGTTTTTTAAATAAATTACAAAAATAAAAATATAGAACTTTTATAAATTAAAGTAGTTAGTTATAATTATAGTTTATTATAAAAATCTACAAAAATTTATAACATTTAAAAAGAATTTTAATTGCATTTATAATACTATTTTAAAAAAATGTAAAAATAACTGCTATAAATATTACTAGCTAATTAAAGTTTAATTATATTAAAAAATAGTTGCTAAAAGTAAAAAAGCTTAAAAACTACAATTTAAAGCTTAATTAAAAGCAAAAATAAAACAAAACGCAATAATATTTAAAATACAAAATAAAACAAACATTTAAACATTTTATAAAAAAAAATCAAAAAACAAAATAAGCATTTATTAAAAAGGCAACAAGTAGCTAAAAAAACTAAAGCTTTATATAAAGTTTAATATAATAATTAGTAAAACTAATTTAAAATTAAACTTATATATTAAAAAAAAAATATAATATTTTAATTAACTTAAAAATATAAGTTAATATAATTTTACTTAAAGTAATAAAACAAAATAAAATTTCTTAGAAATATAAACAAAAATCCTAAAAAATTAAAAGATTTAATAAAAATATTTTTAGCTATAATAATAGTTATATACTTAAAAAAACTAAACTTTTTAATATATTTATATAAAAATACAAAAAATAAATTATATTAAATATTGCTAATATATTTAATTATAATATTATTTTAGAAATACTATAGCTAAAAACTAGCAATTTTTTAATTTAATAAAAAGCAAAAACTATTCATTAAAAAAATAAAAAACAAAGCAAAAAAATCAGAAAAATCGCAAAAAAAATTCTAAATAAAATACTAAAAGTATATTATAAATTTTATAAACTATTTAAAAAAAAAAAAAAAAAGAACTTTTTAAATATAGCTTATAAAATTATTATATTTTTATTAAAGAAAAATGTTAACTAAAGCTTTATTAAGTATACTATATAAGCTTAAATAAAACAAACGCTTTATAAAAATACATTTAAAAAAATTTAGCAAAAAGATTTTTAAGAAAATTTTAATTATTTGTTAAATATTTTATAGTACTAATACTTAAAATAAAAAATAAAAAACAACTAATTAATAAAAAAAAAAAACTAGTATAGCAAGTAATAATTAATTATTAATTATTAAACGTAATTATTATTATAAATAAATATTTTTTTACTTTGCTAATAATTATAAAAAAAAAGATTAATTAAGCAAAATAGTTTATAGCAATTAATATTTTAAATAAATATTATGCTATTAAAATAACTAAAAAAAAAAAATAAAAAACTGCTATATAAACAATATATAAATTATATAAATATATAGTTATGCTATAAAAACTATAAAACATACTAATTAGCTTTTAATATATAATAATAATAATTTTATAAAAGTTTTTAAATAAGTTTATATTTATTTATTTAAATAATATCTTAATTTATTTTAAAACATTAAAAAAACATAAAAAATATATAACTTAAGTATTAAAAATATTTAAACAAGCAAAATTATAATTTAATACAAAAAAGTATATATAACATATATAAAAAATCAACTTTTTAAGATTTATAATTACTTTAAAACAAATATAAATTTAATAGTTAAAAATTAATATAATATAAAATTAAAAAATATTTAATTTAGTTATTATTATAAACATATAATAAACATTAAGAATTTTAAACTATGTTTAAATGTTAATTTAAAACTTTAAGAAAATAGCATTTTATTTTATAAAGTATATAAAAAAAAAATATAAAAAAAAATCCTTTTTAATTTTAAAAGAAGCTTAAAAAGCTTTTAAAGAACTAAAACTAAAAGTTATTTTTAACTTTATAGTTAAACTACTTAATCTATAAAAAAAAAAAAAGCTAAAAATAAATGTTTTAAATAATATAATTATAAAAGTTTTAAAACAACTAAAAAATAACAAAAAATAGTACTTAGTAGCTTATTATTTTAAAGCATTATAAAACATAGCATTATAATACTTTATATATAACAAAGAACTATTTATAATTATTATAGCACTTAAAAAATAAGAATTATTTTTTATAAAAACTATAAAGCTAATTAAAATTTATTTAAATTATTAAAACTTAATAAAATTTATAATTACGCAAAAAATTACTAAACAATATAAAAATTAAATGGTTTTTTTTTTAAATTTAACTTTAAAATATACTACATTAAAAGAAAAAAAAACATTTAAGCAAACATACTAAGCTAACAAAGTTAAAAAAGATTTAAAGTTTTAAAAAAAAACATTTAAGTATTATATTTTTAAAGAAATAAAAGCTTAAAAATCGAAATTATATTTAAGAACTTTATAAATATATAGCTATAATAAGCTTATAATTTAAAAAAGTTAGCATAACTATAAAAATATAAAAGATTAAAAAATAACAAGCTAATATATAAATATAAGGTTTATTTACTGGAATTTTTACGAAATAAGTTTATTAAAAAATTTTATAAATATTTATTATATAAACACTAAAAAGCAACAAAAATAATTAAACAATTATAAAAAAAATATAATTTTTTAAAACTATAAAATATAATTAAATTTATTATAAAAAAGTGCAATATTTATAATAAAGCTAAAGTAGCTTAATATAAGCTTTATAAACTGCTATAACTTATATAAATATTTAAATAAACATAATATATTATTACTTAAGATTTTATTATAGCATTACTTTTATTAATTAATTTAGTTATAAAAATATAATATAATAAAATATAAGTTATTATTAATAAACTTATTAAATATGCTTACTTTTTACTGTTTAAAGAAAATATAATAGCTAAATAACTTATATATGCTTTTATATACTAATATTTAAATAAGCATAAATTACTAAAAAGAATTGTTTTAAATTAAAATAAGTTGTTTATTTTTAAGTTTAAAACTAGTTTTTTTAAACTTATTAGTATTAAACTAAAGTTTTTAACTGCTTATTACTTATAAACAAATAAATAAATAAAAAAACTAAACTAAATACTAAAATAATATTTATAAAGTTATATTAACTATTAATAAAATAATTAAATAAAACTATTATTAATAGTATAAATCTTATATAATATATTAACAAACAAAAATATAAATATATTTTTGCATAAAGCTATTTATAAATAGTAAGCAATTATTAAAAAACAAAAAAAAACATTAATAAACGCACTTGCTATTTTAATTATAGTATTTTAAGCAAAAATTATTGCAACAAAAATTAAAACGCTATAAACTAAACTATAATTATGCTTTTAATTTTTATAATAATAAATATTAATATATTATAACAAAAAATAAACTAAAGAACTAACTTTTAAAAAGGAAAACAAAGTTTATTTGCTATAATAAAAACAAAATGCAAACATTAATATTTCTTAAATTAAAACAAAATAACTAAGCAATAAATTAAAATTTAAAAAATTTAGCTTTTTTAAAATTAAAAAAGTTATTTTATTTATTAACTATAAATTATTATTACTAAAAAATATATAAATTTACTTTATTTTTTATATTTTTTTATTAAAATTAGTATTTATTAAAATACTTATTAAAATATAACTAAAAATAAAAACAGATTAAAACGTTTATAAAATTAAAAGTATATTAAATTTTTATTAAAACAATAGTAATTTAAAGTATTTTATTAAATAAAAAAAATATTTATATATTAATAATACTTAAAAACTTAAAAAACATTTAAAAACTGCTAAAATAGTTATAAATTAGTTTTACTGCTAATATTTTAACTGCTTAAAACTAAAAAAAAAGGTTAACTTTAAAAAAAATACTTAAAGAATTTTAATTAAACTTAAATAAAGCAGCTTGCGTTGCTTTAGTTTGTTTTTTTTGTTGTTTTTGCTTTTTTATTAGCGCTTTTTGTTTTTTTTTAATGCGTTTTATTTTGTTTAGTTTATTTAAAAACTAAAGCTTTTGCTAAACTATTTTAATACTTTTTGTTTTTAAAAAACGTTTTTATATATAAAGCTAAGCTAACTTGCTTAAAATAAAGTTAAAGCTATTTTAAGCTTGTTTTAATTTTTTTTAAACTAAAAGTAATTATTGCTTTGCTTGCTTTTTTTTCTTTTTAAAACAATAGTATTTAAAAACTATATTATTAATTAAATTAATTAAAACTTTTAATTTGTTGCAGAAATAATTAGCGCGTATGCATTTAAAATAACAAAATATATTATTTGTTATTTTATATATTAATAACTAATTAAAGCAGCAAAAATAAAGCATAACTTTATAGCTAGTAAAATTAATAAAGAAAGCAAAAACGAGTTTTTATTTTGTTTTAAATAAACAGTTAGTTTTTTTAATGCGCTTTAATATTATAACATATAAAAAAAAAAAAAAAAAAGAATACTTACAGAAAATTATTAAAACAATAATTTTAGAAAAAAAGGAATAATGTTATAAAATTAGCACAAAAGTAACTTTTAAAGCAGCTTAATGCTTTTATATATATTTTGCATTTTTTTTTTTGCTAGCTAAAGCTAAAGTTATATAATAACTTATTTAGCTTATTAAGCTTATAATAATTTAAAGCTTATTAAACTTATAGTAATTTAAAGCTTACTAAGCTTATAATAATTTAGTGCTTATTAAACTTATAGTAATTTAAAAAAAGTTATTACTTTTTTTATTTTTTTTTTGTTTATATAATTATGCATTTTTTATATTTAGTTATTTATTTAGTTTTAATTTTTTAGCTATTAATTTTTTATAACTACTAAACATTAATATACTTATTATTTTTAATTTTTTAAGACCTTTATTAATGCATAGTAGTAAAAGTACTTTAAAAACTTTCTTAACGGACTATTATTAAGGATTTTATTGTTACTTATAAATTAAGACCCTAAAAGCAAACCCGTTATATTAATATATAACAGGTTTATTACACCTGCTTGTTATTTATTTATATAACATTAGTTATAACTTTATAATTAAAATTGCAGTTATTTTTAATTGTAAACTTAAAACAATAAAATGCTTAATTATATAACTAGTAATAATAGCAAAATTTCTAGATTTTTTTTAAAGCAAAGCAATTAATATTATAGCTTATATAATTAAGCATATTATATAGTTTTTTTATATAAAAGTATTTAAAGTATTTATAAAGCTTTTAAAGTTTTATTTTTATAAAATATAAACTTGCTTTATATAAGCTAATATTAAAAAATAAATGTTTTTATTTCTATATAATAAAAATAGTTTTTTTGTTTTGTTATATAATAACGTTTTTTATGTTATTAAAGTATGCTTTTAAACAATTAACGTTTTTTAATAAAAATAAAAAAAAAGTAAAAGTATTTAAAATATAATATATAGTTATACTAAAAGCATTTTTTATTTGTATAGTACTTATAGCACTTATAATATTATTTTTGCTAAAATAAATATAAGCACTATTTAAAGTTTAATTAACTTTTATATAAAAATATATTTAAAAGTATGCTTTTAATTAAGCTTTTTTTACTATTAAATAATTAAAAGCGCTAATATTTTAAAGTTTACTTTAATAATTTATATAATAATAATTGCTTAATATAAACTAATTATATAGCACTATTATTTTATAGTTCTAAATATTTTTTTTTGTTATATAATAAAAAAATGCACTATTTACTAAATATTAAGTAGTTTAATTACTAAATTTTTTATTAATATTTTTAGTACTATTGTTTAACTTTAAATATTTTTTGCATTTTGCTATATATAAAGAAAATTTTTTTAGAGTAAGTTTTTAGTTATAAATTATCTTGTGCAAATTAAAAAATACATTTTTTGCACGAGCTTTTTTTTAAAAAATATAGCATATTAATTAATAGCTTTTTTTTTAGCAAATAAAACATTTCTTGTTTATATAAAAGTTTTAGTTCTTTTAATTACAGTTTTAAAAATAGCTTAGCTATTTAGTTAGTTAACTTAATAACTTTAATATAAATCTAAGTTATTAGTTTTTTATATAGTTATAATTATATTTTTAGTTTATAAAATATAATTTATTGTTTTTTTATATAAAAGTTTTTGCTGTACTATTTAATGCTATATATAAGCATGCTTATAAGTTAGCAAAAAATCTTTTATATATAGGTTTTTAAAAAATTAACGCTATAGCTAACTTTAGTATACTTTAATATGTTTATATAACGTTTATACTTAATTAAATTTTACTTTAATAGTTAATACTAAACGTTTGTTATGCTTTTTTAAGCTTATTAAGCATTAATTTAAGTATTTTATATAAAGCTAAATTTAAGTTTTTTTTTTTATTTATATAAACAAAACTATTATTTAATTAGCTTAATATTAGCTATAGTTTATATTAATATTAAAATAAATATTTATTATATAATATATTTTATTTTATATTTTGTTTAAACTAATATAGTTAATAAAAAAGTTCTTTGTATAACTTTTTAAAATATATAAAAATATAGCATAATATTAGTTTTTTATAATTTTGATTTATTAGTAAGCAATAATAAATAAACAAGCTTTATTATATAATAAGTTATATAGCTTACTTATATAGTTTTAGCTTAAGTTTTAGCTTTTTTAAAAAGTAATATATTTATTAAAAGATATAAATCTGTTTTATATAAACTTTATTAAAAATAAATTAAAAAACATGCTTTTAATAGCTAGATTTAATATTATATAAACATATGTTTTTTGCTTTAATATTTGTAGTAAATAATGTTAAACAAAATATTTATATACTAGTTAAAAAATTAGTTTATAGTTTATTTTTATTATACAAAAATTAAATAACTTAAAGAAATTTTAGTATTTAATATTTAGCTAAATTAATTGCAATTAATGTTTATATTATTATATTTAAAATTATACGTTAAAACTTAAGTTTTTAAAAAGTAATTTAGTATATAAATAGTTTAAAAAGTTTTAACTATTATATAAAAAAGTATTTAGTTATTAGTTTAGTATTAAAAATGTTACTAATAATTAAATAGTTATTATATAATAAATATTTAATAGTTTTTTTAATTTCTTAATTATAAAGTTTTTATAAGCTATTTTTATAAGCTTTTAAATTATAGTTGTTTTTAATGTTAAGTAAATTTTTTTTAACTTAAAGTTTTTAAGCAAAACGCTTTATATGCTTTAATAAATTTCCTAAAAATAATTTTTTGTTTATTTTTTAAAAGTTTTAGCAAACCTTTTTTAAAAGTAGTTATAACGGACTTATTATACATTAATATAATAGGTTTGCTTTTAGGGTCTTGATTTACAAGTAATAATAAGATCTTTAACGGTAGTTTGTTAAGAAGGTTTTTAGGGTACTTTTACTACTATGCATCAATAGAAGTCTTAAAGAATTAAAAGTAATAAATATATTAGTGTTTAATAGTTATAAAAAAATTAATAGCTAAAAAGCTAAAAACTAAATAAATAACTAAATATAGGAAGTATATAATTATATAAACAAAGAAAACAGTAGTAATAATTTATAAACGTTGCTTTCTTTAATAAACTTAATGCTATATTGTTTTAAGTCTAAAGCTTAATAAACTTAACGCTTAAGTTTGTTAAGTTTAAAGCTTAATAAACTTAATGCTTAAGTTTATTAAGTTTATATATTAAACCCTTATAGTAGTTTAAATATATATTTTTTTAACAAATAAAACTCCTTTTATGTATGCTTTTTTTATACCTAGCTTTTAACTAGCTTAGTTAACTTATTTTGTAACATTATCTTTTTTTTTCTATAATTATTGTCTTAATAATTCTATATTTTTTCTTTTGTAAGTTTCCTTTTTTTATCTTTTGTTTTTTATTTCTTACGCTTATTATGTTTAGTAAGGTTTCTAAAAAACCTCGCTTGTTGTATTTTAAACAAAAGGCTTAATAAAACTTTACGTTGCTTTTTTTTATTAAACTAAAATTAATTAAAATAGCTTTATACTTTTGCTGCAATTATTATAGTATAAAATGTTTAATATTAAAATTTAACTTTAATTGATATATTAAATGTATTGTAGCTAAACAAGCAAATTGCAACGCTAGAAGTTTGTTTTTAAAGCAAATATAGCAGCTTACTTTTTAGCACAAAAAGCTAAAAAATAAATTAAACTTGCTAATAAAAAAGCATAAAAAAATAAATGTAAAAATCCGTTGTTTTAAGCAACAAAAAAAATTATAGTAAGAAAAAATAATTATTATTATAGCTTATAGTTTAAGTAGTTTAAAAAAGCTTAAACAAATTAAAACAAAAAAGTGCTATATAGCTAAAAAACAAAAATAGCGCGTTAAAGTAGCACAGCTATTGTTAATTATTTTTTTAGAATTTAATTAAAACGCGTTAAACGCTTTGTTTAAAGTTAATTCTTTTTTTTTAGCTTTAGCTAGTTAAAGTATTAATAATAAAACTAGTTTATAATTATTTTAGCAGTCTTTAGGTGTTTTTTAAGTTTTTAAGTATTATTAGCGTATAAATATTTTTTTTATTTAATAAAATACTTAACGTTATTGTTGTTTTAATAAAAATTTAGTATATTTTTAACTTTATAAATGTTTTAATCTGTTTTTATTTTTAGTTATGTTTTAATAAGTGTTTTAATAAGTGCTAGTTTTAGTAAAAAAATGTAAAAAATAAAGTAAATTTATATATTCTTTAATAATAATAGTTTATAGTTAGTAAGTAAAATAACTTCTTTAATTTTAAAAAAACTAAGTTTTTTAAATTCTAATTTGTTATTTAGTTGTTTTGTTTTAATTTAAGAAATATTAATGTTTACGTTTTGTTTTTGTTATAGCAAATAAACCTTGTTTTCTTTTTTAAAAGTTAGTTTTTTAGTTTATTTCTTGTTGTAATATACTAATATTTATTATTATAAAAATTAAAAGCGTAGTTATAGTTTAGCTTATAACGTTTTAATTTTTGTTGCAATAATTTTTGCTTAAAGTACTATAATTAAAATAGCAAGTGCTTTTATTAATGTTTTTTTTTGTTTTTTAATAGTTGTTTACTATTTATAAATAGCTTTATATAAAAATATATTTATATTTTTGTTTATTAATATATTATATAAGATTTATACTATTAGTAATAATTTTATTTAATTGTTTTATTAGTAGTTAATATAACTTTATAAATATTGTTTTAGTATTTAGTTTAGTTTTTTTGTTTGTTTATTTGTTTATAAGTAATAAGCGGTTAAAAACTTTAGTTTAACATTAATAAGTTTAAAAAAGCTAGTTTTAAACTTAAAAGTAAATAATTTATTTTAGTTTAAAATAATTTTTTTTAGTAGTTTATGCTTATTTAAATATTAGCATATAAAAGTATATATAAATTGTTTAGCTGTTATATTTTCTTTAAATAGTAAAAAATAAGCATACTTAATAAGTTTATTAATAATAACTTATATTTTATTATATTGTACTTTTATAATTAAATTAGTTAATAGAAGTAATACTATAATAAAATTTTAAGCAATAATATGCTATGTTTGTTTAAGTATTTATATAAATTATAGCAGTTTATAAAGCTTATGTTAAGCTGCTTTAGCTTTATTATAAATATTACACCTTTTTATAATAGATTTAACTATGTTTTATAGTCTTAAAAAATCGTATTTTTCTTATAATTGTTAAACTATTTTTGTTGCTTTTTAATGTTTATATAATAAGTATTCGTAAAATTTCTTAATAAACTTGTTTTGTAAAAATTTTAGTAAGTAAACTTTACGTTTATATATTAGCTTATTATTTTTTAATCTTTTGTGCTTTTATAGCTATGCTAACTTTTTTAAATTATAAGCTTATTATAGCTGTATATTTGTAAAGTTTTTAAATATAACTTTAATTTTTAAGCTTTTATTTTTTTAGAAATATAATACTTAAATGTTTTTTTTTAAAACTTTAAATCTTTTTTAACCTTATTAACTAAGTATATTTGCTTAAATGTTTTTTTTTTTTTAATGTAATATATTTTAAAGTTAAACTTAAAAAAAAAAACCATTTAATTTTTATGTTGTTTAGTAATTTTTTATATAGTTATAAATTTTGTTAAGTTTTAATGATTTAAATAAATCTTAATTAGCTTTATAGTTTTTATAAAAAACGGTTTTTATTTTTTAAGTGCTATAATAATTATAAGCAGTTCTTTGTTATATATAAAGTATTATAATACTACGTTTTATAATACTTTAAAGTAATAAGCTATTAAGTGCTATTTTTTATTGTTTTTTAGTTGTTTTAAAACTTCTGCAATTATACTATTTAAAGCATTTATTTTTAGCTTTTTTTTTTTTATAAATTAAGTAGTTTAACCATAAAGTCAAAAATAACTTTTAGTTTTAGTTCTTTAAAAGCTTCTTAGGTTTCTTTTAAAATTAAAAAGAACTTTTCTTTATATTTTTTTTTTGTATACTTTATAAAATAAAACGCTATTTTTTTAAAGTTTTAAATTAACATTTAAATATAATTTAAAAATTTTAATGCTTGTTATATATTTATAACAATAGCTAAGTTAAATATTTTTTAGTTTTATACTATATTAATTTTTAATTATTAAATTTATATTTGTTTTAAAGTAATTATAAATCTTAAAAAGTTAATTTTTTATGTATGCTATACATACTTTTTTATATTAAGTTATAATTTTGCTTGTTTAAGTATTTTTAATACTTAAGTTATATGTTTTTTGTGTTTTTTTAGTGTTTTAAAGTAAATTAAGATATTATTTAAGTAAATAAACATAAATTTGTTTAAAAACTTCCGTAAAATCGTTATTATTATATGTTAAAAGCTAGCTAATGCGTTTTATAGTCTTTATAGCATAACTATATACTTATATAGTTTATATACTGTTTATATAGCAGTTTTTTATTTTTTTTCTTTAGTTATTTTAATAATATAATATTTATTTAAAATATTAACTGCTATAAACTATTTTATTTAGCTAATGTTTTTTTTTATAATTATTAGCAAAGTAAAGAAGTATTTATTTGTAATAATAATTATGTTTAATAATTAGTAGTTAATTATTATTTACTATATTAGTTTTTTTTTTTTATTAATTAGTTGTTTTTTATTTTTTATTTTAAGTACTAATACTATAAAATATTTAGCAAATAATTAAGATTTTTTTAGAAATTCTTTTGCTAGGTTTTTTTAAATGTATTTTTATAAAGCGTTTGTTTTGTTTAAGCTTATATAGTATACTTAATAAAGCTTTAGTTAATATTCTTTCTTAATAAAAATATAATAATTTTATAAGCTATGTTTAAAAAGTTCTTTTTTTTCTTTTTTTTTAAATAGTTTGTAAAATTTGTAATATATTTTTAATATTTTGTTCAAAATTTCTTTTGCAATTTTTCTGATTTTTTTGCTTTGTTTTTTACTTTTTTAATTAATAGTTTTTGCTTTTTATTAAATTAAAAGGTTGCTAGTTTTTAGCTATAGTATTTTTAAAATAATGTTGTAATTAAATATATTGGCAATATTTAATACAATTTGTTTTTTGTGTTTTTATATAAATATATTAAAAAGTTTAGTTTTTTTAAGTATATAACTATTATTATAGCTAAAAGTACTTTTATTAAATCTTTTAATTTTTTAGAATTTTTACTTATATTTTTAGGAAATTTTATTTTGTTTTATTACTTTAAGTAAAATTATGTTAACTTATGCTTTTAAGTTAATTAAAGTATTATATTTCTTTTTTTAATATATAAGTTTAATTTTAAATTAGTTTTATTAGTTATTATATTAAACTTTATATAAAGCTTTAGTTTTTTTAGCTACTTGCTGCCTTTTTAGCAAGTGCTTATTTTATTTTTTGATTTTTTTTTGTTAAATATTTAAATGTTTGTTTTATTTTGCATTTTAAATGTTATTACACTTTGTTTTATTTTTGCTTTTAATTAAGCTTTAAATTATAGTTTTTAAGCTTTTTTGCTTTTAGCAACTATTTTTTAGTACAGCTATACTTTAATTAGCTAATAATATTTATAGTAGTTATTTTTATATTTTTTTAAAATAATGTTATAAATATAATTAAAATTCTTTTTAAATGTTGCAAATTTTTATAAATTTTTATAGTAAACTATAGTTATAACTAATTACTTTAATTTATAAAAGTTCTATATTTTTATTTTTGCAATTTGTTTAAAAAACTAATTATTTTTTAGTTTATTAAGTAAATATTAATAGCAATAATATACTATATAACAATTTTATAATATTTTGTTATATTTTAAATTTTTTAAACATAAAATATTATTATTGTTTTTTATTATAGTTTTATTATAGTAGTAATTTTTAGCAATTAGTTAAATTGCTAGCTTTGGTTTTTAAAACATATTAGTTTTTATGCTAACTATTAATGCTTTTTTATTTTGTTATATTTAAAGCAGTTTAAGCTATAAAAATACTTTATTTATTTTTATTAGTTCTTTTTTTGTAGTATTTTTTATAGCTTTTAATTTTATTTGTTTTTGCTTTAAAGTTTTATAAGTTTTATTTCTTTAGGTTTATTTAATAACTAAATATTTTAATAGTTTATAATTAGTTTAATAATTATATTATTTATAGTTATAGTTTTGTTTTTTTAAATATAATTTTCTTTTAAGCTATATTTTAAGCTTTAATAGTTTAAAATTTTTATAGTTTTATAAGTTTACTAACTATATTAATTTACTACTTTTTATTGTTTGCTACTTTTAATTAAACTATTTTTTTAAGTTATATATTAAACAATTTTAATTGTTTATATAATAAATATATTTTTTTGTAATTTATTTTAATAACTATAAAGCTTTTAAATAATATTTGTATGCTTGTTTATTTTAACCTATATAAATAAAGCATTTAAATTTGTTTAGTATAGCACTTTTATTTTAATTTAAAACAGCAACTTTATATTTTTGCTTTAAAAACGTATTTTTTAAATTGCTTTGTTATTTTTTATTGTTTTAAACTTTTATAACTTATACTTTTTTTTTAAGCTAAAAAATCTTTCTTTTTTTATAGCTTTTTTTTTTGTTCTTTTTTTTAAATTAGCATTATTTTTAAAAATATTCTTTTTTTTTATAGTTATAACATTTAACTTTAAACATATTTTAAGATTATTATTTTTAAACTTTGCTAATTTGCTTAAATCTTTATTTAATACTTTTTTAAGTATTTTTTTTTTGTTTTTTTTAGTTCTTTTAGTTTTAAAGTACTAGTTAAATAATTATTAATTAATTATAATAGTTATATTAATATATATATTAATTTTTGCTAGTTTATTTATTTTGCATAGTTTGTTTTAAACTTAAGTTTTAAATTTACTATAAAATACATAAAACAGTATAAGCTTAAGTAATTTTAAAATTACTGCTAATTATTTAAACTTTATAGTATAATTTATTATTACTTTTATTTGTTTTAAGCAATAAAGTGCTTTTTTTATATATTTTGCTTTTTAAGTATTTTTAAATAATGCTTTTATTTAATTTTTAAACTTAACGTAGTTTTTAAAAATCTTTTTTATTTTTAGCTTAAAGTTAGTTAACTTATTAGCTTTTAAAAAATCTTTTAAAATAAGTTAAAACTATTTTAGTACTTTTTTTAATAAAAATTATAAAATAATTATTATTTTTTAATCTTTTTTTATAATAATAATAAAATGCTATTTTAAATAAAGTTTAGCGTAAATTAAAAAAGCTTTTATATTTATAGATTTATTATAAAGCTTTAAAGCAGTAAATTTAAAACTTTTAATATTTAGCATTTTTAACATTATAAATAATTTTAATAGTAAAAGTAGCAGTAATAATAAAAAGTTAAGTTTTTTATTTTAAGTTATTATTTTAAGTATAGTAGTAATAAAAATAAACGTTAAGTTTATTAGTAGTAGTATTAGTATTAATTATAATATAATTACTTGTTTAAAACCTTAATTTATTATTGTAGTAATAGTTATTATTGCTGCTTTAATTATTATAGCTAATATTTATGCTAGTTTAAAAGTTATAACGTTTAATATTTAAGTTGCTTTTTAAGTTAAAGCAACTAGTTTGTTTTATAACGTTAGCATTAGCATTAGTTTTTTTTTATTGCTACTACTTAATTTTTTTTTTTTTACTATTGCTTTTTTTTTAATAAAAGTAGCTAATAAAAGTATTAAGGTTTATTATTTTAATATATTGCTAGTTTTAAAAGTTTTTAAAATTTTTAAACTTAATTTTTGACTTTTTATTTTTAGTAATATAACCTAAATTTAGTTTATTAGTTATTAAGTAAAGTTTATTTATGTAATACTGTTTAACATTTTTATTTTTTAAATCTTTTTTTAGTATACTTTTAAAAGTTTATTTTATAAATTGTTTATTATTTAACTCTTTATATTAATATTTATTTTTATATATTAAGTTTTATTAATTAAAAAGCTATTAAAATATAACAAACTTATTATATATTAATATAATAGGTTTGCTTTTAAAGTTTTAATTTGCAAGTAATAATAGGATCTTTAACAGTAGTTCGTTAAGGAGATTTTTAGAGTACTTTTATTATTATGCATTAATAAAAGTCTTAAAAAATTAAAAGTAATAAATATATTAGTGCTTAGTAGTTATAAAAAAATTAATAGCTAAAAAGCTAAAAACTAAATAAATAACTAAATATAAAAAGTATATAATTATATAAACAAAAAAAACAATAGTAGTAATTTATAAACGTTGCTTTCTTTAATAAATTTAACGTTATATTGTTTTAAGTTTAAGGCTTAATAAACTTAACGCTTAAATCTGTTAAGTTTAAGGCTTAATAAACTTAATGCTTAAGTTTATTAAGTTTATGCATTAAACCTTTATAGTGGTTTAAATACATATTTTTTTAACAAATGGGACTTTTTCTGCGCATGCTTTTTTTATACCTGGCCTTTAACCGGCCTAGTTAACCTATTTTATAACAGTAGTTTAGTATAACGGACCTGTTATATATTAATATAACAGGTTTGCTTTTAGGGTCTTAATTTATAGGTAATAATAAAATCTTTAATAATAGTTCGTTAAGGAGGTTTTCGGGGTACTTTTATTACTATGTATTAATAAAGGTTTTAAAGGATTAAAAGTAATAAATATATTAATGCTTAGCAGTTATAAAAAATTAATAGCTAAAAAACTAAAACTAAGTAAATAATTAAATATAAAAAATGTATAATTATATAAACAAAGAAAAAATAAAAAAAGTAGTAACTTTTTTTAAATTATTGCAAGTTTAGTAAGCATTAAATTATTATAAGCTTAATAAGCTTTAAATTATTATAAGCTTAGTAAGCTTTAAATTATTGTAAGCTTAGTAAGCTAAATAAGTTATTATATAACTTTAGCTTTAGCTAATAAAAAAAAAAGTACAAAGTATATATAAAAGCATTAAGCTGCTTTAAAAGCTATTTTTGTGCTAATTTTGTAATATTATTTCTTTTTTTCTAAAATTGTTATTTTAACAATTTTTCGTAAATATTCTTTTTTTTTTTTTTTTATATGTTATAATATTAAAGCATATTAAAAAAACTAACCGCTTATTTAAAACAAAGCAAAAACTTGTTTTTGCTTTTTTTATTAATTTTACTAGCTATAAAGTTATACTTTATTTTTATTGCTTTAATTAATTATTAACGTGCAAAATAATAAATAATATGTTTTATTGTTTTAAATATATATATATTAGTTATTTTTGCAATAAATTAGAAGTTTTAATTAACTTAATTAATAATATAGTTTTTAAACATTATTGTTTTAAAAAAAAAAAAAAGCAAGCAAAACAACAGTTATTTTTAGTTTAAAAGAAATTAAAACAAGCTTAAAATAGCTTTAATTTTGTTTTAAGCAAGTTAACTTAGCTTTATATATAAAAATGTTTTTTAAAAGCAAAAAGTATTAAAATAGTTTAGTAAAAGCTTTAGTTTTTAAATAAATTAAATAAAATAAAACGCATTAAAAAAGAACAAAAAGCGCTAGTAAAAAAGCAAAAATAATAAAAAAAGTAAGCTAAAGCAGCATAAACTACTTTATTTAAGTTTAATTAAAATTTTTTAGGCGTTTTTTTTAAAGTTAACTTTTTTTTTTTAGTTTTAAATAGTTAAAATGTTAGCAATAAAACTAATTTATAACTACTTTAGCAGTTTTTAAGTGTTTTTTAAGTTTTTAAGTATTATTAGCATATAAGTATTTTTTTTATTTAATAAAATACTTTAAGTTATTATTGTTTTAATAAAAATTTAGTATATTTTTAACTTTATAAACGTTTTAATTTATTTTTATTTTTAGTTATGTTTTAATAAGTGTTTTAATAAGTGCTAGTTTTAGTAAAAAAATGTAAAAAATAAAGTAAATTTATATATTTTTTAATAATAATAGTTTATAGTTAATAAATAAAATAATTTTTTTAATTTTAAAAAAGCTAAGTTTTTTAAATTTTAATTTATTGCTTAGTTGTTTTGTTTTAATTTAAGAAATATTAGTGTTTATATTTAGTTTTTATTATAGCAAATAAACTTTGTTTCTTTTTTTAAAAGTTAGTTTTTTAATTTATTTTTTATTATAGTATATTAATATTTATTGTTATAAAAATTAAAAGCATAATTATAATTTAGCTTATAACGTTTTAATTTTTGTTATAATAGTTTTTATTTAAGGTATTATAATTAAAATAACAAGTGCTTTTATTAATGTTTTTTTTTGTTTTTTAGTAATTGCTTGCTATTTATAAACAGCTTTATATAAAAATATATTTATATTTTTGTTTGTTAATATATTATATAAAATCTATGCTATTAGTAATAATTTTACTTAATTGTTTTATTAATAGTTAATATAACTTTATAAATATTGTTTTAATATTTAGTTTAGTTTTTTTGTTTGTTTATTTGTTTATAAATAATAAGCAATTAAAAACTTTAGTTTAATATTAATAAGTTTAAAAAAACTAGTTTTAAACTTAAAAATAAACAACTTATTTTAGTTTAAAATAATCTTTTTTAATAATTTATGCTTATTTAAATATTAGCATATAAAAGCATATATAAGTTATTTAGCTATTATATTTTTTTTAAACAATAAAAAATAAACATATTTAGTAAGTTTATTAATAATAACTTATATTTTATTATATTATACTTTTATAACTAAATTAGTTAATAAAAGTAATACTATAATAAAATCTTAAGTAATAATATATTATGTTTATTTAAGTATTTATATAAGTTATAGTAGTTTATAAAGCTTATATTAAGTTGCTTTAGCTTTATTATAAATATTGTACTTTTTTATAATAAATTTAACTATGTTTTATAGTTTTAAAAAATTGTACTTTTTTTATAATTGTTTAACTGTTTTTATTGCTTTTTAGTATTTATATAATAAATGTTTATAGAATTTTTTAATAAACTTGTTTTATAAAAATTTTAGTAAATAAACCTTATATTTATATATTAGCTTATTATTTTTTGATTTTTTGTATTTTTATAGTTATATTAACTTTTTTAAATTATAAGCTTATTATAGCTATATATTTATAAGGTTTTTAAGTATAACTTTAATTTTTAAGCTTTTATTTTTTTAAAAATATAATACTTAAATGTTTTTTTTTAAAACTTTAAATCTTTTTTAACTTTATTAGCTTAATATGTTTGTGTTACAAAATCGGCACAGGGGTAGCCTTTAGAGCGGCCTAATGCTTTTACACATATTTTGCACTTTTTTTTGTGCTAACTAGAGCTAAAGTTACGTAATAACTTATTTAGCTTACTAGGCTTACAGTAATTTAAGGCTTACTAAGCTTACAGTAATTTAAAGCTTATTAAGCTTACAGTAATTTAATGCTTACTAGACTTGCAATAATTTAAAAAAAGTTATTACTTTTTTTACTTTTTTTTTGTTTATATAATTATGCACTTCTTATATTTAGTTATTTATTTAGTTTTAGTTCTTTAGCTATTAATTTTTTTATAACTACTAAGCACTAATATATTTATTACTTTTAATTTTTTAAAACTTTTATTAATGCATAATAATAAAAGTACTTTAAAAACCTCTTTAACAAACTATTGTTAAAGATTTTATTATTACTTGCAAATTAAAACCTTAAAAGCAAACCTGTTATATTAATATATAATAAGTCTGTTATATTTTAATAGCTTTTTAATTAATAGGACTTAATATATAAAAACAAATATTAGTATAAAAAGTTAAGTAATAAACAATTTACAAAATAGACTTTTAAAAGTATACTAAGAAAATATTTAAAAAACAAAAATACTTAACAGCATTACGTAAGTAAACTTTACTTAATAATTAATAAACTAGATCTAAGTTATACTACTAAAAATAAAAAGTTAAAAATTAAGTTTAAAGATTTTAAAGATTTTTAGAACTAGTAATATATTAAAACAATAAACCTTAGCATTTTTATTAGCTACTTTTATTAAAAAAAAAGCAGTAATAAAGAAAAAAAAGTTAAGCAGCAATAATAAAAAAGAACTAATATTAATACTAGCGCTATAAAGCAAACTAGTTGCTTTAATCTAAAAAATAGCTTAAATACTAAATATTATAACTTTTAAACTAGCATAAACATTAGCTATAATAATTAAAGCAGCAATAATAACTACTATTATAATAATAAGTTAAAGCTTTAAATAAGTAATTATATTATAACTAATGCTAATATTACTATTAGTAAACTTAACGCTTATTTTTATTATTATTATATTTAAAGTAATAACTTAAAATAAAAAACCTAACTTTTTATTATTACTACTATTTTTATTATTAAGATTATTTATAATATTAAAAATGCTAAACATTAAAAGTTTTAAACTTATTGCTTTAAAGCTTTATAATAAATTTATAAATATAAAAGCTTTTTTAATCTACGCTAAACTTTATTTAAAATAGCACTTTATTATTATTATAAAAAAGAACTAAAAGGTAATAACTACTTTATAATTTCTGTTAAAAAAAGTACTAAAATAGTTTTAATTTATTTTGAAGAATTTTCTAAAAGCTAATAAATTAACTAACTTTAAGCTAAAAATAAAAAAAAATTTTAAAAATTACGTTAAGTTTAAAAATTAAATAAAAGTACTATTTAAAGACTTTTAAAAGGCAAAATATGCAAAAAAAGCATTTTACTGCTTAAAACAAATAAAAGCAGCAATAAATTACGCTATAAAATTTAAACAATTAGCAGTAATTTTAAGATTGCTTAAGCTTGCACTATTTTATTTATTTTATAGTAAACTTAAAACTTAAGTTTAAAATAAACTATGCAAAATAAATAAACTAGCAAAAATTAATACGTATATTAATATAGCTATTATAATTAATTAATAATTATTTAACTAGTACTTTAAAACTAAAAAAACTAAAAAAAATAAAAAAAAGAATATTTAAAAAAGTATTAAACAAAGATTTAAGCAAATTAGTAAAGTTTAAAAATAATAATTCTAAAATATATTTAAAGTTAAATGTTATAACTATAGAAAAAAAAAACATTTTTAAAAATAATATTAATTTAAAAAAAAGAACAGAAAAAAAAGCTATAAAAAAGAAAAGATTTTCTAACTTAAAAAAAAAGTATAAGTTATAAAAATTTAAAACAACAAAAAACAACAAAGCGATTTAAAAAATACGTTTTTAAAGCAAAAGTATAAAGTTGCTATTTTAAGTTAAAATAAAAGTGTTATACTAAACAAATTTAAATGTTTTATTTATACAAGTTAAAATAAATAAGCATATAAATATTATTTAAAAGCTTTATAGTTATTAAAACAAATTACAAAAAAATATATTTACTATATAAACAATTAAAATTATTTAATATATAACTTAAAAAAATAGTTTAACTAAAAATAGCAAACAATAAAAAGTAATAAATTAACATAATTAGCAAACTTATAAAACTATAAAGATTTTAAACTATTAAAGCTTAAAATATAGCCTAAAAAAAAGTTATATTTAAAAAAACAAAACTATAATTATAAATAGTATAATTACTAAATTAATTATAAACTATTAAAATATTTAGTTGTTAAGTAAACCTAAAGAAATAAAACTTACAAAACTTTAAAACAAAAGCAAATAAAATTAAAAGCTATAAAAAATACTACAAAAAAAAAACTAATAAAAATAAACGAAGTATTCTTATAGCTTAAACTGCTTTAAATATAATAAAACAAAAAAGCATTAATAGTTAGCACAAAAACTAATATGTTTTAAAAACTAAAGCTAGCAATTTAACTAATTATTAAGAATTATTACTATAATAAAACTATAATAAAAAACAATAATAATATTTTATGCTTAAAAGATCTAAAATATAATAAAGTATTATAAAATTACTATATAGTATATTATTGCTACTAATATTTACTTAATAAATTAAAAAATAATTAGTTTTTTAAACAAATTGTAAAAAAAAAAATATAAAACTTTTATAAATTAAAATAATTAGTTATAACTATAGTTTATTATAAAAATTTATAAAGATTTACAACATTTAAAAAAGATTTTAATTATACTTATAATACTATTTTAAAGAAATATAAAAACAACTACTATAAATATTACTAGCTAATTAAAGCATAATTATACTAAAAAATAGTTGCTAAAAATAAAAAAGCTTAAAAACTGCAATTTAAAGCTTAATTAAAAGCAAAAACAAAACAAAGCGTAATAATATCTAAAGTACAAAATAAAATAAGCATTTAAACATTTTATAAAAAAAAATTAAAAAACAAAATAAGTACTTATTAAAAAAACAGCAAATAGCTAAAAAAACTAAAGCTTTACATAAAGTTTAATATAATAACTAGCAAAACTAATTTAAAGTTAAACTTATATATTAAAAAAAAAAGTATAACACTTTAATTAATTTAAAAATATAAGCTAATATAATTTTACTTAAAGTAGTAAAACAAAATAAGATTTTTTAAAAATATAAGCAAAAATCCTAAAGAATTAAAAAATTTAATAAAAATATTTCTAGCTATAATAACAGTTGCATACTTAAAAAAACTAAACCTTTTAATATATTTATATAAAAACATAAAAAATAAATTGTATTAAATATTGCTAATATATTTAATTATAATATTATTTTAGGAATACTATAGCTAGAAATTAGCAACTTTTTGATTTAATGAAAAGTAAAAACTATTAATTAAAAAAGTAAAAAATAAAGCAAAAAAATTAAAAAAATCGCAAAAAAAATCCTAAACAAAATACTAAAGATATATTATAAATTTTACAAACTATTTAAAAAAAGAAAAAAAAGAAAACTTCTTAAATATAGCTTATAAAATTATTACATTTTTATTAAAGAAAAATATTAATTAAGGTTTTATTAAGTATACTATATAAGCTTAAACAAAATAAACGCTTTATAAAAATATATTTAAAAAAACTTAGCAAAAAAATTTTTAAAAAAATTTTAGTTATTTGCTAAATATTTTATAATACTAATACTTAAAATAAAAAATAAAAAACAACTAATTAATAAAAAAAGAAAACTAGTATAGCAAGTAATAATTAACTATTAATTATTAAACATAATTACTATTGCAAATAAATACTTTTTTATTTTGCTAATAACTATAAAAGAAAATATTAACTAAATAAAATAGTTTATAGCAGTTAATATTTTAAATAAATATTATGCTATTAAAATAGCTAAAAAAAAAAAATAAAAAACTGCTATATAAACAATATATAAACTATATAAATATATAGTTATGCTATAAAAACTATAAAACGTATTAGCTAGCTTTTAACACATAATAATAATAATTCTATAGAAGTTTTTAAACAAATTTATGTTTATTTATTTAAATAATATTTTGATTTACTTTAAAACACTAAAAAAACATAAAAAATACGTAATTTAAATGTTAAAAACACTTAAACAAGCAAAATTACAACTTAACATAAAAAAATATATATAGTATATATAGAAAATTAACTTTTTAAAATTTATAATTACTTTAAAACAAATATAAATTTAATAGTTAAAAATTAACATAGTATAAAACTAAAAAATATTTAACTTAGCTACTATTATAAACATATAACAAGCATTAAGATTTTTAAACTATGTTTAAATGTTGATTTAAGATTTTAAAAAAATAGCATTTTACTTTACAAAGTATACAAAAAAAAAATATAAAAAAAAGTTCTTTTTAATTTTAAAAAAAGCTTAAAAAGCTTTTAAAGAACTAAAACTAAAAGTTATTTCTAACTTTATAGTTAAACTACCTAATTTATAAAAAAAAAAAAAGCTAAAAATAAATACTTTAAATAATATAATTGCAAAAGTTTTAAAACAACTAAAAAACAATAAAAAATAGCACTTAATAACTTATTATTTTAAAGCATTACAAAATGCAGCATTACAATATTTTATATATAACAAAGAACTGCTTGTAATTATTATAACACTTAAAAAATAAAAACTATTTTTTACAAAAACTATAAAGCTAATTAAAATTTATTTAAATTATTAAAACTTAACGAAATTTATAACTACACAAAAGATTACTAAACAATATAAGAATTAAATGGTCTTTTTTTTTAAATTTAACTTTAAAATATGCTATATTAAAAAAAAAAAAAACATTTAAGCAAACATACTTAGTTAACAAAATTAAAAAAAATTTAAAGTTTTAAAAAAAAACATTTAAGTATTATATCCTTAAGAAAATAAAAGCTTAAAAGTTAAAATTATACTTAAGAACTTTATAAATATATAGCTATAATAAGCTTATAACTTAGAAAAGTTAATATAACTATAAAAATACAAAAGATTAAAAAATAACAAGCTAATATATAAACATAAAGTTTACTTACTAGAATTTTTATAAAACAAGTTTATTAAGGAATTTTATAAACATTTATTATATAAATACTAAAAAGCAACAAAAATAGTTTAACAATTATAAAAAAAGTACGATTTTTTAAAACTATAAAACATAGTTAAATTTATTATAAAAAAATGCAATATTTATAATAAAGCTAAAGCAGCTTAACATAAGCTTTATAAACTGCTATAACTTATATAAATACTTAAATAAGCATAGCATACTATTGCTTGAAATTTTATTATAGCACTACTTTTATTAATTAATCTAGTTATAAAAATATAATATAATAAAATATAAGTTATTATTAATAGATTTATTAAGTATGCTTACTTTTTATTGTTTAAAGAAAATATAATAATTAAATAACTTATATATATCTTTATATGCTAATATTTAAATAAACATAAATTATTAGAAAAAATTGTTTTAAACTAAAATAAATTGTTTATTTTTAAGTTTAAAACTAGTTTTTTTAAACTTATTAGTATTAAACTAAAGTTTTTAATTGCTTACTACTTATAAATAAATAAACAAACAAAAAAACTAAACTAAATACTAAAATAATATTTATAAAGTTATATTAACTATTAATAAAATAATTAAGTAAAACTATTATTAATAGCACAGATTTTATATAATATATTAACAAACAAAAATATAAACATATTTTTGCATAAAGCTATTTATAAATAGCAAGCAACTATTAAAAAACAAAAAAAAACATTAATAAAAGTACTTGCTATTTTAATTATAATACCTTAAGCAAAAACTATTGCAACAAAAATTAAAACGCTATAAGCTAAACTATAACTATGTCTTTAATTTTTATAACAACAGATATTAATATACTATAACAAAAAACAAACTAAAAAATTAACCTTTAAAAAGAAAAACAAAGTTTACTTGCTATAATAAAAATAAAATATAAACATTAATATTTCTTAAATCAAAACAAAACAACTAAGCAATAAATTAAAATTTAAAAAGCTTAGCTTTTTTAAAATTAAAAAAGTTATTTTATTTATTAACTATAAACTATTATTACTAAAGAATATATAAATTTACCTTATTTTTTATATTTTTTTACTAAAACTAGCATTTATTAAAACATTTATTAAAACATAATTAAAAATAAAAACAAATTAAAACGTTTATAAAGTTAAAAGTATACTAGATTTTTATTAAAACAATAGTAATCTAAAGTATTTTATTAAATAAAAAAAATATTTATATGCTAATAATACTTAAAAACTTAAAAAATATTTAAAGATTGCTAAAGTAATTATAAGTTAGTTTTACTGCTAATATTTTAACTGCTTAAAACTAAGAAAAAAAAGTTAACTTTAAAAAAAACGCTTAAAAAATCTTAATTAAACTTAAATAAAGCAGCTTGTGCTGCTTTAGCTTGCTTTTTTTGTTGTTTTTGCTTTTTTGCTAACGCTTTTTGTTTTTTTTTAATGCGCTTTATTTTGTTTAGTTTATTTAAAAACTAAAGCTTTTGCTAAACTATTTTAATACTTTTTGCTTTTAAAAAACGTTTTTATATATAAAGCTAAGTTAACTTGCTTAAAATAAAGTTAAGGCTATTTTAAGCTTGTTTTAGTTTTTTTTAAACTAAAAATAGCTGTTGCTTTGCTTGCTTTTCCTTTTTTTTAAAACAATAGTATTTAAAAACTATATTATTAATTAAATTAATTAAAACTCTTAATTTATTATAGAAGCAACTAGCGCATATATATTTAAAACAACAAGATATATTATTTATTATTTTATACGTTAGTAACTAATTAAAGCAGCAAAAGCAAAGCATAACTTCGTAGCTAGTAAAATTAATAAAGGAAGCAAAAATAAGTTTTTGCTTTGTTTTAAATAAGCAATTAGTTTTTTTAATACGTTTTAATATTATAACATATAAAAAAAAAAGGAAAAAAAAATACTTACGGAAAATTGTTAAAACAATAATTTTAAAAAAAAAGAAATAATATTACAAAATTAGCACAAAAGTAGCTTTTAAAGCAGCTTAATGTTTTTATATATATTTTGCACTTTTTTTTATGCTAACTAAAGCTAAAGTTACATAATAATTTACTTAGTTTATTAAGCTTATAGTAATTTAAAGCTTACTAAGCTTACGGTAATTTAATGCTTACTAAATTTGCAGTGATCTAAAAAAAATTACTACTTTTTTTACCTTTTTTTTGTTTATATAATTATGCATTTCTTATATTTAGTTATTTACTTAGTTTTAGTTTTTTAGCTATTAATTTTTTTATAACTGCTAAGCATTAATATATTTATTACTTTTAATCCTTTAAAACCCTTATTAATGCATAGTAATAAAAGTACTCCGAAAACCTTTCTAACGGACTACTGTTAAAGATCTTATTGTTACTTGCAAATCAAGACTTCAAGAGCAAACCTGTTATATTAATATATAACAGGTCCGTTATAGTTTGCTTAAATGTTTTTTTTTCTTTTAATGTAGCATATTTTAAAGTTAAATTTAAAAAAAAAAACTATTTAATTTTTATGTTATTTAGTAATTTTTTGCATAGTTATAAATTTTATTAAGTTTTAATAATTTAAATAAATTTTAATTAGTTTTATAGTTTTTATAAAAAACGGTTTTTATTTTTTAAGTGCTATAATAATTACAAATAGTTCTTTATTATATATAAAGTATTATAATACTACGTTTTATAATGCTTTAAAGTAATAAGCTATTAAGTGCTATTTTTTGTTATTTTTTAGTTGTTTTAAAACTTTTATAATTATATTATTTAAAG
>MU400847.1:0-32298 GCA_022578965.1 Xylaria sp. FL1777 | reverse complement strand
TTAAAAAGGCTTTTATATTTATAAATTTATTATAAAGCTTTAAAGCAGTAAGTTTAAAACTTTTAATGTTTAATATTTTTAATATTATAAATAATCTTAATAGTAAAAGTAATAATAGTAATAAAAAGTTAGGTTTTTTATTTTAAGTTATTATTTTAAGTATAATAGTAATAAAAGTAAGCGTTAAGTTTGCTAGTAGTAATATTAGCATTAGTTATAGCATAATTACTTATTTAAAACTTTAATTTATTATTATAATAGCAATTATTATTACTGCTTTAATTATTATAGCTAATATTTACGCTAGTTTAAAGGTTGTAATATTTAATATTTAAGCTATTTTTTAAGTTAAAGCAACTAGTTTACTTTATAGCGCTAATATTAACGTTAGTTTTTTTTTATTGCTGCTGCTTAATTTTTTTTTTTTTACTACTGCTTTTTTTTTAATAGAAGTAACTAATAAAAGTATTAAAGTTTGTTATTTTAATACGTTGCTAATTTTAAAAGTCTTTAAAATTTTTAAACTTAATTTTTAACTTTTTGTTTTTAGTAGTATAACTTAAATCTGGTTTATTAGTTATTAAGTAAAGTTTACTTATGTAATGCTGTTTAATATTTTTGTTTTTTAAATATTTTTTTAGTATACTTTTAAGAGTTTATTTTATAAATTGTTTATTATTTAACTTTTTATACTAGTATTTGTTTTTATGTGTTAAGTTTTATTAATTAAAAAGCTATTAAAGTATAACAGACTTATTATATATTAATATAATAGGTTTGCTTTTAAGGTTTTAATTTGCAAGTAATAATAGGATTTTTAATAGTAGTTTATTAAAGAGGTTTTTAAGGTACTTTTACTACTATGCATTAATAAAGGTTTTAAAGAATTAAAAGTAATAAATATATTAGTGCTTAGTAATTATAAAAAATTAATAGCTAAAAAACTAAAACTAAGTAAATAATTAAATATAAAAAGTATATAATTATATAAACAAAGAAAAAGTAAAAAAAATAATAATTCTTTTTAAATTACTGCAAGTTTAGTAAGCACTAGATTACTATAAGCTTAGTAAGCCTTAAATTACTGTAAGCTTAGTAAGCTTTAAATTACTATAAGCTTAGTAAGCTAAGTAAGTTATTATGTAACTTCGGCTCTAGTTAGCAAAAGAAAAAATGCAAAGTATATATAAAAGCATTAAGCTGCTTTAAAAGCCACCTTTATGCTAATTTTGTAACAATATTATGTTTATATTTTTAATAATTATAACTTTAATATATACTAAGTATATTTTTTGTTTATATTATAATAAACAAAGTTAAAAAAACAGCTTTTTAATTTTTAGCTTTTAGTTAATTAGCTTAAGTTAAACTAGCATTTTTTTTTTTTTTTTTAATATTTACTTAGTTAATAAGCTTAAAACTATTAATTAATATAACTAAAAATACACTTTTAATTTTTTGCTAAATGCTTAATAAGCTTATAATATATTTATTAATATTTAAGTTTAAATTTTTTATTTATTAAAAATAACTTTTTAGTTATTATTTAATAGTTTATATGCTGCTTAAATTATATTTGCTTTTATTACTTAATTTAATTTTTATATTATAATTAATTTTGTTTTTATTTTAGTTTTATAGCTAATAAAAATTATAATAATAGTTTAGTTAAAATATATTGCTATAATAGCTTTAAAATAAATTAATAAAACAATACATAAAAAATTTTTATTGTTGTTTATTTATAGCATATTTATATAAAACATAAGCTATTAATAAAAAAAGTTAATAACTTTAGTTTGCTTATTTATATAATTTTTAAATTGCTAAATTTATATATATAGCAATTTTACTTTTATAGTAAGTTTTTTTTGCTTTATTAATAATGTTTATAATAAGTTTTAGTTAGTATATTTATTACTTTTATTATTGCTGTTTATTTATAGCTGCTTGTTTATTTACTAAAAATAGTATGCTTTTAATAGCTTTTTAATAACTTAATAAACGTTATAAATAGTTTGCTTATTTAAGTTTTCTTTAAAAAAAATCTTAGCATTTATTATTATTTTATTTAGCTTGTTTATATAATACTGCAAGTTTAACGTTAAGCTTATTATTAACTATTACTAGTTTAAGTTTATACTATTAGCTAATTATAGCTAATTTTACATTAAAAAAGTCATATTATAGTTTTTTGCTTTTTTTATTTTTACTTTTATTTTTTTAAGCTATTATTTATATAAGCTTGTTTTATTTATAATAAGTTTTTATAAGTTTAGTTTTTAAAGCTATATAAATATTTCTATAAATTTAGCTAGTTATAAAAAAAAGCAGTTTAATTAAATTATATATTAAATTAAATTAATAAACTTTAGTAAAACATATTAAAGCAATATATTTAAACAAAAACCTTTTATAATTATTATATAATAAATATTATAAGGTTATAAAATGCAAAGAAATACTATTTAAAAACATAAAAGCTAAATTTACATTAATATTATTATATATAAATAATATAGCAATAATTAAAACAATATATAATAATAGCTTTTTATAATAAAGCTTAAAATTATATAATGTTTTAATTGCTATAAATATAAACATATAACTAAATATTGCTATAAAAACTTAAAGTATAGCTATTATTTAGCTTTAAAGCATTAAAAAAAAAAGCTGCTTAGTAAAAACACAAAAAGTAAAGCAAAAATGCATAAACTATAAAAAAACGTATATAATATAAAATAAAGCTTGCTAAAAAAATCAAACAAAAAAATAAAGCAAAAATAACATATATATTATAACTTAAAAACTTTTAAAATGTTAAAAAACAATAGTAATAAGCAAAGAAATAAATAAAAATAGCTTAAAAATATTAATAGCATTAATATTTATATAATTAAATAAAGAAAAATTATTAGCAAAAAAACAATAAACTAATAATATAAACAAAAACTTATTTTTATTAACTTAATAATATATAATATTGTTTTTTAAAACATTATAAAATTTAAAAATAATATAATATATATGTTATAAAATAATAGCTTTAATTATATAGCAGTTTAAAAACTAATAATTAATAAATATAGCAATATATATTGTTTTAATAATAATAACTATTAAGTTATTTAATTAAAAAATAAAGCTATATTATATATAAATAAAAAAATTACAATAAAAATATTAATAAAAAATGCTAATAAAAATTAAGCAAAAATTATAATAAGTAATAATAATTTAATAATAACTTTATAATTAATATATTTATTAAATTAAAAAAAAAATATAACATAATTTAATTTAAAAAATATAAAAAATAAGCAAGCTAAAAAAACGCTATATATTTATAAGTAATTTTAACTTTTATTATTTATTATAAAACTTAAAACAGAAATAATAACATAAAATCATAAATATAAAATTATAGAAGTTAAAAAGCATACATTATAAAAAAACAAAGCAATTAAGCAACTTTATTAAATATTAAATACTAAAATTTTATTAAAACTTTTAACTACTAAATATATAATAATGCTAACCTTTAAAGGTTATATAAATACTTTTTAACTAGTTTATTTATGTAAAACTTTTAGCTTTTTTATTTATTGCAGCTTTTTTTGCTTTTTTAATTGCAACTTAAAGTTGCATACTAGCTATAAATATAGCTTAAATATCTTTATTAATACAAAAATAACGCATAGCTATATAAGCTTTAATAAACAATTAAAGTTTTTTATTAATTTTTTTAAGCTAAAAAATTATTAGTAGCACTTAAAATTAAAAAAGCTTTAATAGTTAAAATAAGCATAAAGTAAAGCTTAAAAACATATAAACATTAATATAATTAAAAGTATTTATAAAACTATAATTATTATTTTTAGTGCTTATTTTGCTTTTTTTATATTATAAACATTTAGTAAACTTGCTAATAATATTATAAACATGAAAATTATTAATGTTTTTATATAGTTAGCATAAAAAAAACAACAATAAAAAGTATATAATATATTATTATAATATAAGCAATATAGTAGTAGTATAGCTTAAGCATTTTAGTATGCTTAATAAATATAAATTTTAAAGCTATTAATAATACTTTAGTATAAAATATTAAAGCATTTATTTTTATTTTAAAGATTAATGTTATAGCAAAAAAGCATAATAATAAGCAGTTATAAAAGCTTAAACTATATAATAATAAGCTATTAATTACTTTATTTAGTACTATAAATTAAATAACTAATAAAAATTATAGTAAAATAACTTATAACTTTAAATATATAAGCTTAATACTAGTTAATATATATATTTAAGCTAAGCTAATTATAAAAATATATTATAAAAAGCATAATAGTTATAATAAAGTAAATTTTATATAATTATAATATATTAGCAACTAAATATATTATAAACTAAGTATTTTAATATATTAAAGCAAATATAAGTTAAACATATAATAATAATAATAATAAAAGTAATAAAGTTAATAATTAAAAAAAAAATTAATATAAATAACTAAATAAAATAGTTTATTATTTATTGCTACTTTATATTACTTAATATATAAACTACTTATAAGCTATGCTTATTTAATAAGCTTATTATAAAAAGCATAAAAGTAGCTTAAAAAATAAATATATAAATAATAAACTAAAAAGTAATAAATAATTAACTTTATTTATAACTTAGTTATAACTTAGTTATAAAAAAGCTAATATAGCAAAAAACTAATAGTAATACTAAAAAAAACAAACTATAATATACTAATAATATAATAAAAAAAAATTTAAAAAAAAACTAGAAAAAAAAAGCAGTATATTTAGCTAAATAAGTGCTAAAACTAAAAAAACTACTATAAGCAGCATAAAATAAGCAGCAATACTAAAGCAAGCAAACTATAAAGCAAAAAAAATATAAAAAAGAAAAAACTATAAAATAATTATATAAAAATGCATATATTTAATTAATAGCATAATATAAATAAACAAATAACCTAAAAGCAAAAAAATAAAACGTAAAGCACTTAATAAAATTATAGTAAAACTAGTGTAACTTAAAAGTAAATATAAAATGTTTTTATTTAGCTACTAAAAAAAAAGTAAGCTACTTATAGCTTGCTTTTAACTTAAAAGCATAGTTTTTACTTATATATATAAAAAATAAAAACTAGCATAAATAATAAGCTATTAGCTTAAGTAATATAATATATATAAAACTTAAAAAGCAAAAAAAGCTAAAAAATAAACAAACTGCTTAAATTTACTACATAATAAAATTTTATGCTAGCTATTTTTTAAAAAAAAGTAACTAAAATAAAACATAAATAAAAAAGCTTAATAATAAACTTAGTATAAATATTTAGCAATTTAATTATTATTTATTAAAAAGACTGAAAATAATTAAGTTTAAACTATAAAGCATTAAAAGTTATAATTAATTTAAAAGCAGCTTTATAAAAATATTTAAAAAAAAGCAAAAAAATAAAACTAGCTTAAGTTAAACAAAAATAAAGCAGTTATAAAAACAAAAGCTATTATTATAAAAACATATATATTATATATATTTAATAAGCTAAATAATACTTTTAACTTTTTAATTTAGTAATTAGTAAAAATAACAAATAAAGCAACACTTAAAAAAACATTTAAAAAAAATATTAAGTATTACTTTAGTAGTTTTTAAAAGTAATTAAAACAAAAAAAAAAGCAAAGCAAATATACTGCAAATTTTAAAGCAAAAAAACTAAAGCAATATAATAAGCTTTTTAAAAAAAAAAAGCTTTTAATAATAAAATAAAAAAAGCATAAAAGCATAGCTAAAAAAAAGCGTTTATAAAAGCATTTAAAAATTTTAAGCTATTATAAAACTTAATTAAGTAAGCAAAGTTTGCTTATAAGTTAGCTTTAAAAATTATTATAATTTTATTGCTAAAACAAATAAAAAATAAGCTACTTTTTGCTAATACTTTTAAAAAAAAAATAGCTTTATTAATAAAACGCTTTTTTTTTATATTATTAGTAAACTTATTTAATATATTTAAAAAAAACCTAACTTATAATAACTATTAAAAATTTATAATTAATATTACTATAAAAAAAATATAATATTAGTAATAAAAAATTAATATTATAAAAAACATTAAAAAATAACTTATTATTTAATAGTTTTTTTAAAGTTTATAAACTTACTTTAGTAAAAAAAATAATAATATTATATATTGCTAGCTTTTTACTAAAGTATTACTTAGTATAATTTAAGCAAACAAAAATAATAGTTATATTTAAATTTAAAAAGTTAAAAAAAATTAAAAAAATAGCTAAAAAATAGCATTTTATTATATATATTATATTATTTAAAACTAATAGCTTTAAAAAGCTATACTAAAAGCTACTTAATTTTATATATAAGTAAAAACTATATTAAAGCTAAATAAAAACATTTTTGCTAACTATTTGCTATTATAACTTATATTTTTTTTATAATTAATTATATAAGCATTATTGTTTAAAAATTATATTGCTTGATTTTTATTTAATATTATTGCTTTAATTATTTATGTTTTTGCTTGTTATATAAGTATAGCTTTTTATTATTTAAATTGCTTATTAGCGGTTTTTAAATAGGTTTTTTTTAAGCTAATTTTAAAGCTTTAGTATATTAATAATAGTTTATAATTTTATTTTTTATATAATTACTAGTGCAATTTTTCTTAATAAGTAACCCTTTAAGCAAATAATATTTTTATTTGCTAAATTATTAGCTTTTTGCTTATATAACGTTTTTATAGCAGCAATAATATATAGTTAACTTTAGGTTAGCTTTATTATAAATTATATAAAATAATAAATAAAGGTGTTTTTAGTTAGTTTATATGCTTAAATAGCTTTTAGGCATTTTGTTGCTTAAGTTAAATAGTTGCTTTAATAAAAAAAGCATATAGCTGCTTTTTTTTTAGTTTATATAAAACATAAATTCGCTTTATTTTTAGCATGTTTTAAAGATTTATATTAGCTATATTTTTGCTTATTTTTATATATATAAGTTTAATAGCTTTATTTTTAGTAGTTATAACATTAAGTTATTATTATATTTATAAAATAAAAAACTACTTAAAAGTAACAATAGTTTTAAAAAAGTTTGTTAATATATGTTATGTTTGTATTTTTTTATAACGGACCTGTCACACATTAATATAACAAGTTCGCTTTTGGGGTCTTAATTTGCAGGTAATAATAGAATCTTTAATAGTAGTCCATTAGGGAAGTTTTCGGGGTACTCTTACTACTATGCATTAATAGAAGTCTTAAAGAATTAAAAGTAATAAATATATTAATGCTTAGCAGTTATAAAAAATTAATAGCTAAAAAACTAGAACTAAGTAAATAATTAAATATAAAAAGTGCATAATTATATAAACAAAAAAAAAGTAAGAAAAGTAGTAACTTTTTTTAAATTACTGTAAGTTTAGTAAGCACTAAATTACTGTAAGCTTAGTAAGCTTTAAATTACTATAAGCTTAGTAAGCTAGGTAAGTTATTATATAACTTTAGCTTTAGCTAGCAAAAAAAAAGATGCAAAGTATATATAAAGGCATTAAGCTGCTTTAAAAGCTACTTTTGTGCTAATTTTATAACATTATTCCTTTTTTTCTAAAATTGTTATTTTAATAATTTTCTGTAAGTATTTTTCCTTCCTTTTTTTCTTATATGTTACAATATTAAAACGCATTAAAAAAACTAACCGCTTATTTAAAACAAAGCAAAAACTTATTTTTGCTTTTTTTATTAATTTTATTAGCTATAAAGTTATGTTTTGCTTTTGCTGCTTTAATTAGTTATTAACGTACAAAATAATAAATAATATATTTTGTTGTTTTAAATGTGTATATGCTAGTTGCTTTTGCAACAAATTAAAAATTCTAATTAACTTAATTAACAACATAATTTTTAAATACTATTGTTTTAAAAAAAAAAAAAAGCAAACAAAGCAATAGCTATTTTTAGTTTAAAAAAAATTAAAACAAGCTTAAAATAGCTTTAATTTTATTTTAAGTAAGTTAGTTTAGCTTTATATATAAAAACGTTTTTTAAAAGCAAAAAGTATTAAAATAGTTTAGCAAAAGCTTTAGTTTTTAAATAAACTAAACAAAATAAAACGCATTAAAAAAAAACAAAAAGCGCTAGTAAAAAAGCAAAAATAACAAAAAAAGCAAACTAAAGCAGCACAAGCTGCTTTATTTAAGTTTAATTAAAATTTCTTAGGCGTTTTTTTTAAAGTTAACCTTTTTTTTTTAGTTTTAAGCAGTTAAAATATTAGCAGTAAAACTAACTTATAACTACTTTAGCAGTTTTTAAGTATTATTAGTATATAAGTATTTTTTTTATTTAATAAAATACTTTAGGTTATTATTGTTTTAACAAGAATTTAGTATACTTTTAACTTTATAAACGTTTTAATTTGTTTTTATTTTTAGTTATATTTTAATAAGTGTTTTAATAAGTATTAGTTTTAGTAAAAAAATATAAAAAATAAAGTAAATTTATATATTTTTTAGTAATAATAATTTATAGTTAATAAATAAAATAACTTTTTTAATTTTAAAAGAGCTAAGTTTTTTAAATTTTAATTTATTGCTTAGTTGTTTTGTTTTAATTTAAGAAATATTAATGTTTGCATTTTGTTTTTGTTGTAGCAAATAAACCTTGTTTTTTTTCTTAAAAGTTAATTCTTTAGTTTATTTTTTGTTGTAATATACTAATATTTATTATTATAAAAATTAAAAGCATAATTATAATTTAGCTTATAGCGTTTTAATTTTTATTACAATAGTTCTTGCTTAAAGTGCTATAGTTAAAATAACAAATGCTTTTATTAATGTTTTTTTTTGTTTTTTAATAGTTGTTTGCTGTTTATAAATAGCTTTATATAAAAATATATTTATATTTTTGTTTGTTAATATATTATATAAAATCTGTGCTATTAGTAATAGTTTTATTTAATTATTTTATTAATAATTAATATAACTTTATAAATATTGTTTTAATATTTAGTTTAGTTTTTTTGTTTATTTATTTGTTTATAAGTAGTAAGCAATTAAAAACTTTAGTTTAATACTAATAAGTTTAAAAAAGCTAGTTTTAAACTTAAAAGTAAACAATTTATTTTAGTTTAAAATAATTTTTTTTAATAGCTTATGTTTATTTAAATATTAGTATATAAAGGCGTATGCAAGTTGTTTAGCTATTATATTTTCTTTAAATAGTAAAAAGTAAGCATACTTAGTAAATTTATTAATAATAACTTATATTTTATTGTACTGTACTTTTATAACTAAATTAATTAATAGAAATAATACTATAATAAAATCTTAAGCAATAATGTGCTATATTTGTTTAAGTATTTATATAAGTTATAGTAGTTTATAAAGCTTATATTAAGCTGTTTTAGCTTTGTTATAAATATTGCATTTTTTTACAATAAATTTAACTATGTTTTATAGTTTTAAAAAATCGTACTTTTTTTATAATTGTTTAATTATTTTTGTTGTTTTTTAGTATTTATATAATAAGTATTTATAAAATTCTTTAATAAACTTGTTTTATAAAAATTTTAATAAATAAACCTTATGTTTATATATTAGCTTATTATTTTTTAATCTTTTATGTTTTTGTAGTTATGCTAACTTTTTTAAGTTATAAGCTTATTATAGCTATATATTTATAAAGTTCTTAAATATAACTTCGATTTTTAAGCTTTTATTTTTTTAAAAATATAATACTTAAATGTTTTTTTTTAAAACTTTAAATCTTTTTTAACTTTGTTAACTAAATATGTTTGCTTAAATGTTTTTCTTTTTTTTAATATAACATATTTTAAAGTTAAACTTAAAAAAAAAAACTATTTAATTTTTATATTGTTTAGTAATTTCTTATATAGTTATAAATTTCGTTAAGTTTTAATAATTTAAATAAATTTTAATTAGTTTTGTAGTTTTTATAAAAAATAGTTCTTACTTTTTAAGTACTATAATAATTATAAGCAGTTCTTTATTATATATAAAGTATTATAATGCTGCGTTTTATAGTGCTTTAAAGTAATAAACTATTAAATGCTATTTTTTGTTATTTTTTAGTTGTTTTAAAACTTTTGCAATTATATTATTTAAAGTATTTATTTTTAGCTTTTTTTTTTTTTATAAATTAAGTAGTTTAACTATAAAATTAAAAATAACTTTTAGTTTTAGTTTTTTAAAAGCCTTTTAAACTTCTTTTAAAATTAAAAAGGATTTTTTTTTATATTTTTTCTTTATATACTTTATAAAATAAAATGCTATTTTTTTAAAGTTTTAGATTAACATTTAAACATAGTTTAAAAATTTTAATGCTTGTTATATGTTTGTAATAATAGCTAGGTTAAATATTTTTTAGTTTTATATTATGTTAATTTTTAACTATTAAATCTGTATTTGTTTTAAAGTAATTGTAAATCTTAAAAAGTTGATTTTTTATGTATGCTATATATATTTTTTTATGTTAAATTATAATTTTGCTTGTTTAAATATTTTTAATACTTAAATTATATGTTTTTTATGTTTTTTTAGTGTTCTAAAGTAAATTAAAATATTATTTAAGTAAATAAACATAAATTTATTTAAAAACTTCTATAAGATTATTATTATTATGTATTAAAAGCTAGCTAATATGTTTTGTAGTTTTTATAGCATAATTATATATTTATATAATTTATATACTGTTTATATAGCAGTTTTTTATTTTTTTTTTTTAGCTATTTTAATAGCATAATATTTATTTAAAATATTAACTGCTATAAATTATTTTGCTTAACTAATGTTTTCTTTTATAATTATTAGCAAAATAAAAAGGTATTTATTTGTAATAATAATTACGTTTAATAGTTAATAGTTAATTATTACTTGCTATACTAGTTTTTTTTTTTTATTAATTAGTTGTTTTTTATTTTTTATTTTAAGTACTAGCACTATAAAGTATTTAGCAAATAACTAAGATTTTTTTAGGAATTCTTTTGCTAGATTTTTTTAAATGTATTTTTATAAAATATTTGTTTTATTTAAGCTTATGTAGTATACTTAATAAAGCTTTAGTTAATATTTTTTTTTAATAAAGATGTAATAATTTTATAAGCTATATTTAAGAAGTTCTTTTTTTTTTTTTTCTTTAAATAGTTTGTAAAATTTATAATATACTTTTAGTATTTTGTTTAAGATTTTTTTTGCGATTTTTTTGATTTTTTTGCTTTATTTCTTACTTTTTTAATTAATAGTTTTTGCTTTTTATCGGATTAAAAAGTTGCTAGTTTTTAGCTATAGTATTTTTAAAATAATATTATAAATAAATATATTAGCAATATTTAATATAATTTATTTTTTATATTTTTATATAAATATATTAAAAAGTTTGGTTTTTTTAAGTATATAACTGTTATTATAGCTAAAAGTACTTTTATTAAATCTTTTAATTTTTTAAGATTTTTGCTTATATTTTTAAAAAATTTCATTTTGTTTTGCTACTTTAAGTAAAATTATGTTAGCTTATGCTTTTAAATTAATTAAAGTATTATATTTTTTTTTTTAATATATAAGTTTAACTTTAAATTAGTTTTACTAGTTATTGCATTAAACTTTATATAAAGCCTTAGTTTTTTTAGCTATTTGCTGCTTTTTTAGCAAATGCTTATTTTGTTTTTTAATTTTTTTTTGTAAAATGTTTAAGTGCTTATTTTATTTTGTACTTTAAATATTATTACGCTTTGTTTTATTTTTGCTTTTAGTTAAGCTTTAAATCGCAGTTTTTAAGCTTTTTTGCTTTTAGCAACTATTTTTTAATACAATTATGCTTTAATTAATTAGTAGTATTTATAATAGTTATTTTTATATTCTTTTAAAATAATATTATAAGTGCAGTTAAAATTCTCTTTAAATATTGTAAATTTTTATAGATCTTTATAATAAACTATAGTTATAACTAACTATTTTAATTTATAAAAGTCCTATATTTTTATTTTTGCAATTTGTTTAAAAAACCAATTATTTTTTAGTTTGTTAAATAAATGTTAATAATAATAATATATTATATAACAATTTTATAATACTTTATTATATTCTGGATTTTTTAAGCGTAAAATATTATTATTGTTTTTTATTATAGTTTTATTATAGTAATAACTTTTAGCAATTAGTTAAATTATTAGCTTTAGTTTTTAAAACATATTAGTTTTTGCGTTAACTATTAGTACTTTTTTATTTTGTTATATTTAAAGCAATTTAAGCTATAAAAATACTTTATTTATTTTTATTAATTTTTTTTTTGTAGTATTTTTTATAGCTTTTAATTTTATTTGTTTTTGCTTTAAAGTTTTATAAGTTTTGTTTTTTTAAGTTTATTTAGCAACTAAGTATTTTAGTAGTTTATAATTAGTTTAATAACTATATTATTTATAGTTATAGTTTTATTTTTTTAAACATAACTTTTTTTTAAGCTATATTTTAAGCTTTAGTAGTTTAAAGTTTTTATAGTTTTATAAGTTTGTTAACTATATTAATTTATTACTTTTTGTTGTTTGTTACTTTTAGTTAAACTATTTTTTTAAGTTATATATTAAATAACTTTAATTGTTTGTATAATAAATATATCTTTTTATAATTTGTTTTAATAATTATAAAGCTTCTAAATAATATTTGTATGCTTATTTATTTTAACTTATATAAATAAAGCATTTAAATTTGTTTAGTATAGTACTTTTGTTTTAACTTAAAACAGCAATTTTATACTTTTGTTTTAAAAATGTATTTTTTAAATTGCTTTGTTGTTTTTTGTTGTTTTAAATTTCTATAACTTGTACTTTTTTTTTAAGTTAGAAAATCTTTTCTTTTTTATAGCTTTTTTTTCTGCTTTTTTTTTTAAATTAGCATTATCTTTCAAAGTGTTCTTTTTTTTTACAGTTATAACATTTAACTTTAAATATATTTTAAAATTGTTATTTTTAAACTTTATTAATTTGCTTAAATCTTTGTTTAATACTTTTTTAAGTATTTTTTTTTTTGTTTTTTTTAGTTTTTTTAGTTTTAAAGTATTAATTAAATAATTATTAATTAATTATAATAGCTATATTAATATACGTATTGATTTTTGCTAGTTTATTTATTTTATATAATTTGTTTTAAACTTAAGTTTTAAGTTTACTATAAAATAAATAAAACAATGCAAGTTTAGGCAATTTTAAAATTGCTGCTAATTGTTTAAATTTTACAGCGTAATTTATTATTACTTTTATTTGTTTTAAGCAGTAAAGTGCTTTTTTTGCGTGTTTTGCTTTTTAGATATTTTTAAATAGTGCTTTTATTTAATTTTTAAACTTAACGTAGTTCTTAAAAATTTCTTTTATTTTTAGCTTAAAGTTAGTTAACTTGTTAGCTTTTAAGAAATCCTTTAAAATAAATTAAAACTATTTTAGTACTTTTTTTAATAGGAATTATAAAATAGTTATTACTTTTTAATCTTTTTTTGTAATAATAATAAAGTGCTATTTTAAATAAAGTTTAGCATAAATCAAAAAAGCTTTTATATTTATAGATTTATTATAAAGCTTTAAAGCAGTAAGTTTAAAACTTTTAATGTTTAGCATTTTTAATATTATAAATAATCCTAATAGTAAAAGCAGTAATAATAATAAAAAGTTAAGTTTTTTATCTTAAGTTATTACTTTAAGTATAGCAGTAATAAAAGTAAACGTTAAGTTTACTAGTAGTAGTATTAATATTAGTTATAATATAATTACTTGTTTAAAGCTTTAACCTGTTATAATAGCAGTTATTATTGCTGCTTTAATTACTATAGCTAGTATTTATGCTAATTTAAAAGTTATAACGCTTAGTATTTAAGCTATTCTTTAAGTTAAAGCAATTAGTTTGCTTTATAGTACTAGCGTTAACGTTAGTTCTTTTTTATTACTGCTGTTTAACTTTTTTTCTTTTACTACTGCTTTTCTTTTAATAAAAGTAGCTAGTAAAAGTATTAAAGTTTGTTGTTTTAGTACGTTATTAGTTTTAAAAATCTTTAAAATTCTTAAACTTAATTTTTAACTTTTTGTTTTTAGTAGTATAACCTAGATTTAATTTATTAATTATTAGGTAAAGTTTTACTTACGTAATACTATTTAGCATTTTTGTTTTTTAAATATTTCTTTAGTATACTTTTAAAAGTTTATTTTATAAATCGTTTGTTATTTAACTCTTTATACTAGTATTTGTTCTTATGTATTAAGTCCTATTAATTAAGGAGTTATTAAAATATAACAAACTTATTATATATTAATATAACAAGTTTACTTTTAAGGTTTTAATTTGCAAGTAACAATAAAATCCTTAACAGTAGTCCATTAAAGAAGTTTTTAAAGTATTTTTACTACTATACATTAATAAAAGTCTTAAAAAATTAAAAGTAATAAATATATTAATGCTTAGCAGTTATAAAAAATTAATAGCTAAAGAACTAAAACTAAGTAAATAACTAAATACAGGAAATACATAATTATATAAACAAAAAAAAAGTAAAAAAAGTAGTAATCCCTTCTAAATCACTGCAAGTCTAGTAAGCACTAGATTACCATAAGCTTAATAAGCCTTAAATTACCGTAAGCCTAGTAAGCTAGGTAAGTTATTACGTAACTTTGGCTTTAGCTAGCAAAAAAAAAAGTGCAAAGTATGTATAAAAGCATCGAGCTGCTTTAAAGGCCACCCCCGTGCTAATTTCGTAACATTTTTGTAGTTATAACTTTAATATATATTAAGCATGTTTTTTGCTTATATTATAACAAGCAAAATAAAAAAAATAGCTTTTTAATTTTTAGCTTTTAGTTAGCTAGCTTAACTTAAGCTAGCATTTTTTTTTTTTTTTTTTAGCATTTATTTAATTAGTAAGCTTAAAACTACTAGCTAATATAATTAAAAGTACACTTTTGATTTTTTGCTAAACATTTAATAAGCTTATAATATATTTGTTAATATTTAGGTTTAAATTTTCTGCTTATTAAAAATAACCTTTTAATTGTTGTTTAATAGTTTATATATTGCTTAAACTATGTTTGCTTTTATTATTTAATTTAACTTTTATATTATAATTAATTTTGTTTTTACTTTAGCTTTATAACTAATAAAAGTTATAATAATAGCTTAATTAAAGTTTATTATTATAATAGCTTTAAAATAAATTAATCAAGCAACATATAAAATTTTTTTATTGCTGTTTATTTATAGCATATTTATATAAAACATAAATTATTAGCAAAAAAAGTTAGCAATTTTAGCTTGCTTATATATATAATTCTTAAATTATTAAATATATATATATAATAATTTTACTTTTATAGCAAGCTTTTTTTGCTTTATTAATAATACTTATAATAAGTTTTAAACAATATGTTTATTATTTATATAATTGCTGTTTATTTATAGTTGTTTGCTTATTTACTAAAAGTAGTATGCTTTTAATAGCTTTTTAATAACTTAGTAAGCATTACAAATAATTTGCTTATTTAAGTTTTTTTTAAAAAAGATTTTAGCATTTATTATTGCTTTATTTAGTTTGTTTATATAATACTACAAATTTAATATTAAGCTTATTACTAGCTACTATTAGTTTAAATTTATATTATTAGCTAGTTATAGTTAATTTTGCATTAAAAAAGTTGCATTATAGTTTTTTGCTTTTTTTATTTTTACTTTTATTTTTTTTAAGCTGTTATTTATACAGGCTTGTTTTGTTTATAGCAGGTTTTCATAAGTTTAGTTTTTAAAGCTATGCAAATATTCTTGTAAATTTAGCCAGTTGCAAAAAAAAGCAAAAAAAGCTCTTTTAATTACTTTAGCATTTTATTATATTTATTTATATAATAAAAAAAGTACTAAAAAAAAAAAGCTATATTATTATATAATAAAAATAACTAAGCAAAAAGTTTTTTTATTAAATAACTAAATAAATAATAAATAAAATAAATTAATAAACATAGCTATTAAACTAGTATTAAAAATAGTAAAAAAAACAATTAATAAAAAAAGTATAAAGCTTTTATTATAGCTAAATATTATAAAAGCTTTTAATATTATTAATAAAAAAAATAATATATATTTTATAATAAAAAAGCTTTTTTTTTTAATAGTTATATAAATAAACTTTTTTATATTAAATTATATAATGTGTTTTTGTTTTAATAAAGCAATATTTTAGCTAATAGCACTAAAAGCTAAAGTTTTTTAAAAGTTTTTATTTTTACCTTTTTTTTTTTTTATATATTTTAATATTTTATAATAATTTTTGTTATACATTAAGCTATCTTAAAAAACAAGGCTTTATTTAAAAAGCTAAATTTATATTAAAATTTAAGTATAAAGAAAAAAAAAGCTATTTTATAAAATAGTTTATAAAAAGTAGCTAAATAGCTAAATTATAGTATATATAGCTAATAAGTAATTTATATATTATTAAGTGGTTTATATATATACATAAATTAGCTTAGCTATATTAAAGTATAACGTAGCTATATTTATTTAGCTATATTAAAACATAAAGCTATAAAGCTATTAATTATTATACTATAACTATTTTTTCTTTAAAAAAAAATACTGCTTATATAATTTAAACAGTTAATCTTTAACTGCTTTTTAGCTAAAAAAAGAATAGCTTTAAATATTTGCTTGTTAGTTTTAATTAAGGCCTTTGTTTAATTATACCATTAAATAGGTTTTTTTATACGTTAGACTTTTGATTGTTTGTTTTATGTTACTATTTTTATATAAATATAAACTTTTTTTCTTTTTTTAATTATTTATAATTCTTTTTTTATGTTATTTTTTTTTAGCTATTATTGCTTTATTATTATTAAAGTATAGCTTATTAAACTAATTGTTTTTTGTAGCTTGTAGTTATACTTTTAGTTGCACTAAAGGTTTTGCAAAATTAAGGTTAGCTTTATAAAATTCTTTTAAAGCCTTTGTACTGTTTTTAAAGTTTTTTGCAAAATATTATTTATTGTTTAAGTTTTATCCTTTTTAATTTACTTAATATTATAGCTTTTAGTAGTATAGTTAAAAAGCTTATACTTTTTTTACTACGAACTTTTTTTTACTTTTAGGTTTAATTATTTTGCTTTTAGGGTTTTTAAACGTTTATTTAAGCAAAAAGTTATTTAAGTATTTATATAAGCAGTTAACATAATAAATATTCTTTATTTTTTATAACTTAAGAACTTTAAATATATATAAGTTATTATTTTTAAACAAGATTTTAAACTTTTGTTATATTATAAAAAAGTTAAGTTTATTAAAAGGCTTATTAGTTTTTTATAACTATTGTTTTTTTAAAATAAATATATAATTGCTAATATTAAAATTAAAGTTATATTATAACTAATTAGCAAAACAAATTATTTTATTTTAGGTTTAAATTAAGTATACTTTTATAGTATTAATAAATTTTTTAATTTTTTGTGCTTTTTTTTGTGCTTTTTTTTATAGCTTTTTTTTTTTTAAATAGCTTGTTTAGCTTTTTTATAGCTATATAGTTTTTTTAATTAAAATAAAATAGCATAAAAAAGCCTATTTTTACTTTATAAAAAAATAGTTTTATAAACTTATATAGTATTGCAGCTTATATATAATTTATAGCAAAAAGTCTTTTAAATTAATTGTTTTAATAATAATTTATATAAAAGTATAAGCGTTAATTTAAGTATTTATTTATAATTTTTGCTTATTTTACTATTTTATAGTAGCCTATTAAAGCTAAAACATATATAACTTTTATTAGTTTATATAACTTATTTATAAACGCTAATATAAACTAAGGTTTATAATTTAAAGTAATAATTATAAAAACACTAAATATTTTAAAAAAACCTTTATAATATATTTTTATAGCATTTTTTGCTGTTATATATACTATATATAAAATTATTTAAGCATGCTTTTTTAGTTAGTTTACTATTATTAGTGCATTATTATATTTATGTTTATTTTTAAGCATTTGTTTAAAGTTTATTATTAAGTAGTACTATATTTAGTTTAAAATAAAAAGTAGCTATAGTTTACTAAAAGTTTTATTTTAAGGTATTTTTATAAAGCAGTAGTTTATATAATTAGTAATATACTTATTATAGTTTTTTTTTAGTTTAAACTACTAATAATATTAAGCTATTAGTTATTATGTTTTAGTTTGTTTAAAATAAGCTATAAGCATTTTTTTATGCGTTTTTTTAATTAATTAAGTATATAAAAACAAATAGTTAAAAATAATTAGTTAACTTTTATAAGTAATTAAACTATTTTTTATTTTTTAAAGGTTATTTATAGTAATAATAGTTGCTTTTTAGCAATAAATTGCTATGCTAAAGTTTTTATAGTTTTTTTATAATATATAAGCTATTAATTAAACACTTTAAAATACTTTTTTAATATATAATAGTAATATAGCTTGTTTTTTTTAAGCAAATATAATTTAAATAGTTAGTTAAAATAAAATAAAATGCTAGTAAGCTGTTATAAAATAGGCTAACTAGGCCGGTTAAAAGGCTATGTGTAAAAAAAGCATACGTAAAAGAAGTTCTATTTGCTAAAGAAATATGTATTTAAACCACTATAAGGGTTTAATGCATAAACTTGATAAACTTAAGCGTTAAGTTTATTAAGCTTTAAACTTAAAACAATATAGCATTAAATTTATTAAAAAAAGCAACATTTATAAATTATTACTATTGTTTCCTTTGTTTATATAATTATATACTTTTTATATTTAGTTATTTACTTAGTTTTAACTTTTTAGCTATTAACTTTTTATAACTGCTAAGCATTAATATATTTATTACTTTTAATTTTTTAAAACCTTTATTAATGTATAATAGTAAAAGTACTCCAAAAACTTTTTTAACGAACTATTGCTAAAAATTCTATTATTACTTATAAATTAAAACTTTAAAAGCAAACCTATTATATTAATATATAATAAATTTATTACATTTTAATAGCTCTTTAATTAATAAAACTTAATATACAAAAATAAGTATTAATATAAAAAAGTTAAATAATAGCTAATTTATAAAATAAACTCTTAAAGGTATACTTAAAGAATATTTAAAAAATAAAAATGTTAACTAGCATTATATAAGTAAACTTTACTTAATAATTAATAAATTAAATTTAAGTTATGCTACTAAAAACAAAAAGTTAAAAATTAAGTTTAAAGATTATAAAAACCTTTAAAATTAGCAATATATTAAAACAACAAACTTTAGTACTTTTATTAGCTACTTTTATTAAAAGAAAAGCAGTTATAAAAAAAAAAAAGTTAAACAGCAGTAATAAAAAAAAACTAATGCTAACGCTAGCATTATAAAGCAAACTAGTTATTTTAACTTAAAAAATAGCTTAAATACTAAATGTTATAACCTTTAAACTAATATAAACATTAGCTATAATAATTAAAGCAGCAATAATAATTATTACTGCAATAATAAATTAAAGCTTTAAACAAGTAATTATACTATAATTAACCTTTATATTATTATTAATAAACCTTGTGTTTATTTTTGCTATTATTACATTTAAAGTAATAACTTAAAATAAAAAACCTAACTTTTTATTACTACTATTGCTTTTATTATTAAGATTTTTAATAATATTAAAAATACTAAACATTAAAAGTTTTAAACTTATTATTTTAAAGCTTTATAATAAATCTATAAATATAAAGGCTTTTTTAATTTATGCTAAACTTTATTTAAAATAGCATTTTATTATTATTATAAAAAAGAACTAAAAAATAATAATTATTTTATAGTTTTTATTAAAAAAAGTACTAAAATAGTTTTAACTTATTTTAAAAGATTTTTTAAAAATTAACAAGTTAATTAACCTTAAGCTAAAAATAAAAAAGATTTTTAAAAACTACATTAAGTTTAAAAATTAAATAAAAGCATTATTTAAAAATACTTAAAAAGCAAAACACGCTAAAAAAATATTTTACTGCTTAAAATAAACAAAAGCAGCAATAAATTATGCTATAAAATTTAAACGATTAGTAATAATTTTAAAATTACTTAAACTTGCATTGTTTTATTTATTTTATAGTAAATTTAAAACTTAAGTTTAAAACAAACTATGTAAAACAAATAAACTAGCAAAAATTAATATATATATTAATATAGCTATTATAATTAATTAATAATTATTTAACTAGTACTTTAAAACTAAAAAAACTAAAAAAAACAAAAAAAATAATACTTAAGAAAATATTAAACAAAGATTTAAACAAATTAATAAAGTTTAAAAATAATAACTTTAAAACATATTTAAAGTTAAATGTTATAACTACAGAAAAAAAAAATACTTTTAAAAATAATACTAATCTAAGAAAAAAAACAGAAAGAAAAGCTACAAAAAAAAAAAAATCCTTTAGCTTAAAAAAAAAATACAAGTTATAAAAGTTTAAAACAACAAAAAACAATAAAGCAACTTAAAAAATACGTTTTTAAAGCAAAAGTATAAAGTTGCCGTTTTAAATTAAAACAAAAGTGCTATACTAAATAAATCTAAATGCCTTATTTATATAAGTTAAAATAAATAAGCATATAAATATTATTTAAAAGCTTTGCAGTTATTAAAACAAATTACAAAAAAATATATTTGCTATATAAACAATTAAAGTTATTTAATATATAACTTAAAAAAATAGTTTAATTAAAAGTAATAAATAATAAAAAGTAATAAGTTAATATAGCTAGCAAACTTATAAAACTATAAAAACTTTAAACTATTAAAGCTTAAAATATAGCTTAAAAAAAAGTTATATTTAAAAAAATAAAACTATAACTATAAATAATATAGTTATTAAACTAATTATAAACTATTAAAGCATTTAGTTGCTAAATAAACTTAAAAAAACAGAACTTATAAAACTTTAAAGCAAAAACAAATAAAATTAAAAGCTATAAAAAATACTATAAAAAAAGAACTAATAAAAATAAACAAAGTATTTTTATAGCTTAAACTGCTTTAAATATAACAAAACAAAAAAGCACTAATAATTAGTACTAAAACTAATATATTTTAAAAACCAAAACTAGCAATTTAATTAATTGCTAAAAGTTATTATTATAACAAAACTATAATAAAAAACAACAATAATATTTTATGCTTAAAAAATCTAAAATATAACGAAGTATTATAAACTTGCTATAATAATTTATATTACTTAAACAAATAGCTTATTAGCTATGCTAGTAGTTATTTAATAAAACTTTGTATAAATAAAAACCTTTTTTAAGGCAAAAACTACTTATATATGCAAAGTATGCAACGGTTTTACTATAGATTTTATTAATTTGCCGCTTTTTTTATATAATACTTTGCTTTAAATCTTGTATGCTAAGTTAGCAGCGCTTTTGCTTTATAATACAAAAGTAAAAAAATCAGCGCGCTAATAAAAAGGTTTTCTGTTAATTAGTAATAAAAGCGCCTTTTTGCTAGCTTTAGGTTTTATAAGCTATAAACAATACAGTATTAAGTGAATTTTAAGCATTATATAGCACTATATTTTTTATAAATTGCTTAGCGCTAAATAATAAGCTTTAAGTTTTAATTACGCTAAAAATATAAGCTATTTACTATATAAAAAAACTAGTGCTTATATAGCATTAGCAATAAAAGCTAAAGCTGCTTGTTTTTATAATAGCTAGTATACTAAGTTAGTTATTTATATTACTACACTAGTAAAAAAGCAAAGTTTTTAAACTTTTAGCTTAGCTATTTAACTTTTAATTTTTATGTTTTTAGTGCAGCAAGCATGCAGTTTAAACTAAGCTAAAAGCAAACTAATTTTTGCTTTAAAGCAAAGCAATTATAAACCAAGCAGAACTTAAACCTATAACTTTAAAAAAAGTAGCCAAGCATATATTATTGCGCCACTAAGCTATAAACTTGCTATATAATATATTATTGCTACTAATATTTATTTAATAAACTAAAAAACAATTAGTTTTTTAAACAAATTGCAAAAACAGGAATAAAAAACCTCTATAAAAAAAAAAAGTTAATTATAACTTTAATTTATTATAAAAATCTATAAAAATTTACAACGTTTAAAAAAAACAATAGCTATACTTATAACATTGTTTTAAAAAAATATAAAAATAACTGCTATAAATATTACTAGCGAATTAAAGCATAATTGTACTAAAAAATAGTTATAAAAAGCAAAAAAGTCTAAAAACTATAATTTAAAGTTTAACTAAAAGCAAAAATAAAACTAAGTATAATAATATTTAAAGTATTAACTAAAATAAGCATTTAAACACTTTATAAAAAAAAATTAACAAAAAATAAAATAAGCATTCGCTAAAAAAGCAATAAGTAGCTAAAAAAACTAAAGCCCTATAAAAAGTTCAATATAATAACTAAAAAAATTAATTTAAAGTTAAACTTATATATTAAAAAAAGAAATATAATACTTTAATTAATTTTAAAGCGCAAGCTAACATAATTTTACCTAAAGTAACAAAACAAAATAAAATTCCTTAAAAATATAAGCAAAAGTTTTAAAAGATTAAAAGATTTAATAGAAATACTTTTAGCTATAATAATAATTGCATACTTAAAGAAACTAAATCTTTTAATATATTTATACAAAAACACAAAAAACAAATTATATTAAATATTGCTAATATATTTAATTATAATATTATTTTAGAAATACTATAGTTAAAAACTAGCAATTTTTTAATTTAATAAAAAGCAAAAACTATTAATTAAAAAAGCAAAAAATAAAGCAAGAAAATCAGAAAAATCGCAAAAAAAATCCTAAACAATATACTAAAAGTATATTATAAATTCTATAAGCTATTTAAAAAAAAAAAAAAGAAAAACTACTTAAATATAACTTATAAAACTATTAAATTCTTATTAAGGAAAAATGTTAACTAAAGCTTTATTAAGTATACTACATAAGCTTAAATAAAACAAATGTTTTATAGAAATATATTTAGAAAAACCTAGCAAAAGAATTTCTAAAAAAGTTTTAGTTATTTGCTAAATACCTTACTATACTAGTACTTAAAATAAAAGATAAAAAACAACTAATTAATAAAAAAAAAAAACTAATATAGCAAATAATAATTAATTATTAACTATTAAACATAATTATTATTACAAATAAATACTTTTTTACTTTACTAATAACTATAAAAAAAAACATTAGTTAAGCAAAATAGTTTATAATAATTAATATTTTAAACAAATATTATGCTATTAAAATAGCTAAAGAAAAAAAGTAAAAAATAGCTATACAAACAGTATATAGATTATATAAATATATAGTTATGCTATAAGAACTATAAAACGCGCTAGCTAGCTTTTAATACATAATAATAACAATTTTACGGAAGTTTTTAAACAAGTTTATATTTATTTACTTAAATAATATCCTGATTTATTTTAAAACACTAGAAAAACATAAAAAATATATAACTTAAGTATTAAAAAATATATAACTTAAATATTAAAAATACTTAAACAAGCAAAATTACAATTTAATACAAAAAAGTATATATAGCATACACAAAAAATCAACTTTTTAAGATTTATAATTATTTTAAAATAAATACAGATTTAATAATTAAAAATCAATATAATACAAAATTAAAAAATATTAAACTTAACTATAGTTATAAACATATAACAAGCATTAAGATTTTTAAACTATGTTTAAATGTTAATTTAAAACTTTAAAAGAATAGCATTTTACTTTATAAAGTATACAAAGAAAAAATATAAAAAAAAATCCTTTTTAATTTTAAAAAAAGCTTAAAAAGCTTTTAAAAAACTAAAACTAAAAGTTACTTTTAACTTTATGGTTAAATTACTTAATCTACAAAAAAAAAAAAAGCTAAAAATAAATGCCTTAAATAGTATAATTGCAAAAGTTTTAAAACAATTAAAAAACAATAAAAAATAGCACCTAATAGTTTATTACTTTAAAGCACTACAAAACGCAGCATTATAATACTTAATATATAATAAAGAACTACTTGTAATTATTACTGCACTTAAAGAATAAAAACTGTTTTTTATAAAAACTACAAAGCTAATTAAGATTTATTTAAATTATTAAAACTTAACAAAATTTATAACTATATAAAAGATTACTAAACAACATAAGAATTAAATGGTTTTTTTTTCTAAGTTTAACTTTAAAATATGTTATATTAAAAAAAAAAAAACATTTAAGCAAATATACTTAATTAACAAAGTTAAAAAAGATTTAAAGTTTTAAAAAGAAACATTTAAGTATTATATTCTTAAGAAAATAAAAGCTTAAAAGTTAAAGTTATACTTAAAGATTTTACAAATATATAACTATAATAAGCTTATAACTTAGAAAAATTAATAAAGTTATAAAAATATAAAAGATTAAAAAATAATAAGCTAATATATAAACATAAGGTTTACTTACTAAAATTTTTACAAAACAAGTTTATTAAGAAATTTTACGAATATTTATTATATAAACACTAAAAAGCAACAAAAACAGTTTAATAACTATAAAAAAAATATGATTTTCTAAAACTATAAAACATAATTAAGTTTATTATAAAGAAATGCAATATTTATAATAAAGCTAAAGCAGCTTAATATAAGCTTTATAAACTGCGATAACCTATATATATACTTAAATAAGCATAGCATACTATTACTTAAGATTTTATTATAGCATTACCTTTATTAATTAATCTAGTTATAAAAATATAGTATAATAAAATATAGGTTATTATTAGGGTTAATAATTTAGTCCTTAGTATAAGGACTAAATTAGTCCGAACTAAGGACTAATTAGTTTTTAGTTATTAAAATTTTAAACTAGTTAGTCTTTAGTTCGAACTAACTAGTTTTTAGTTACTAAAAAAAAAAACTAGTTAGTTTTTAGTTTGAACTAACTAGTTTTTAATCACTAGAAAAAAAAACTAGTTAGTTTTTAATTTAAACTAACTAGTTTTTAATTTTTTAATAAAAACCTACTTAATATATAATAATAATTAATAATAGAATTAAATAAATATATATTTATATAATGAATACTTTAATATATATATTAAAATAAAAAACATTTAATATTAAAGCATATTTAAAATAATAATAATAATTTTAATTCTTTAGTTTTAATTTAAACTAATTAGTTCGAACTAAAGACTAATTAGTTTTAGTTCGGATTAACTAGTTTTAGTCACAAAAAAAAAAAACTAGTTAGTTTTTAGTCCGGATTAATTAGTTTTTAATCACTTCGAAAAAAAACTAGTTAGTCTTTAGTTTAAACTAACTAGTTTTTAATTACCTTGAAAAAAAACTAATTAGTCTTTAGTTTTAGTCCAGACTAGTTAGTTCGGACTAATTATTAACCCTAGTTATTATTAATAAACTTATTAAATATACTTACTTTTTACTATTTAAAGGAAATATAATAGCTAAACAACTTATATATGCTTTTATACGCTAATACTTAAATAAACATACGCTACTAAAGAAAATTGTTTTAAACTAAAATAAGTTATTTACTTTTAAGTTTAAAACAAGTTTTTTTAAACTTATTAGTATTAAACTTAAATTTTTAATTGTTTATTACTTATAAACTAATAAACAAACAAAAAAACTAAATTAAATATTAAAACAATACTTATAAAGTTATATTAATTATTAATAAAACAATTAAGTAAAACTATTATTAATAGCATAAATTTTATATAATATATTAACAAATAAAAATATAAATATATTTTTATATAAAGCTATTTATAAATAATAAGCAGCTACTAAAAAACAAAAAAAAACATTAATAAAAGCACTTGCTATTTTAACTATAGTACCTTAAGCAAAAACTATTATAACAGAAATAAAAACGCTATAAGCTAAACTATAATTATGCCTTTAGTTTTTATAACAACAAATATTAGTATACTATAATAAAAAACAAACTAAAAAGCTAACATTTAAAAAAGAAAACAAGGTTTACTTATTATAACAAAAATAAAACGTAAATACTAATATTCTTTAAATTAAAACAAAACAACTAAGCAACAAATTAAAATTTAAAAAACTTAGTTCTTTTAAAGTTAAAAAGGTTATTTTATTTACTAATTATAAACTATTATTATTAAAAAACATGCAAATTTACCTTATTTTTTACATTTTTTTACTAAAATTAGCACTTATTAAAATAACTATTAAAACATAACTAAAAATAAAAATAAATCAAAACATTTATAAAGTTAAAAATATACTAGATTTTTGTTAAAACAATAATAATGTTAAATATTTTATTAAATAAAAAGAATACTTATATGCTAATAATACTTAAAAACTTAAAAAACACTTAAAAACTGCTAAAATAATTATAAACTAGTTTTATTATTAATATTTTAACTAGCTAAAGCTAAAAAAAAAGAATTAACTTTAAATAAAGCATTTAGCGCGTTTTAATTAAACTTTAGAAAAATAACTAGCAATAGTTATACTACTTTAATACACTATTTTTATTTTTTAGCTATATAACGTTTTTTTGCTTTAATTTGCTTAAGCTTTTTTAAATTACTTAAACTATAAACTATAGCAGCAGCTATTTTTTTTTGCTATAATTTCTTTTGTTGCTTAAAACAACAGATTTTTGCGCTTATTTTTTTATGCTTTTTTATTAGCATATTTAATTTATTCTTTAGCTTTTTGTACTAAAAAGTAAGCTACTATATTTGCTTTAAAAACAAACCTTTAGCGTTATAATTTGCTTATTTAGCTGCAATATATTTAATATATTAATTAAAGTTAAATTTTAACATTAAACATTTTATGTTATAACAATTATAGCAAAAGCATAAAACTATTTTAATTAATTTTAATTTAATAAAAAAAAGCAAAGCAAAGTTTTATTAAACTTTTTGTTTAAAACGCAACAAGCGAAGTTTTTTAAAAACTTTACTAAATATAATAAGCACAGAAAACAAAAAAAAAAAATAAAAAAAGAAAACTTACAAAAAACGAAACACAAAATTATTAAAACAACAATTATAGAAAAAAAAGAATAATATTATAAAATAGGCTAACTAAGCCGGTTAAAAAGCCATGTATAAAAAAAGCATACGCAAAAAAAGTTCTATTTGCTAAAAAAATATATATTTAAACTACTATAAAGGTTTAATGCATAAACTTAATAAACTTAAGCATTAAGTTTATTAAGCTTTAAACATAACAAACTTAAGCGTTAAGTTTATTAAGCTTTAAACTTAAAACAATATAGCATTAAGTTTATTAAAAAAAGCAACGTTTATAAATTATTATTACTATTTTCTTTGTTTATATAATTATGCACTTTTTATATTTAGTTATTTATTTAGTTTTAGCTTTTTAGCTATTAATTTCTTATAACTGCTAAGCACTAATATATTTATTACTTTTAATTTTTTAAGACCTTTATTAATGCACAGTAATAAAAGTACCCCGAAAACCTCCTTAACGAACTACTGCTAAAGATCCTATTGTTATTTATAAATTAAAACCTTAAAAGCAAACCCGTTATATTAATATATAACAGGTCCGTTATATAAGCTTTTTTTTTTGCTTGTTATATTTATAAGTTCTTTTGTTTATAAAACAAAGCATTAATTATTACATTTTTTTTTTTAGTTAAAAAGCAATAAAAAAGTTATATTTTAAAAACAAGATAGCTTAGCTAGCTTATTTAAAGTTAAAGTGTTATTTTTTTCTGAAATATTTTAATGCTTAATAATTAATAATAACTAAAAAAAAGTTCTTATAAATGCTAATTAATTTAGCTTGCTATTTTTTTAAAGCTAAAACTATAGCTAATATTTTTTTATTATAAATACTATAATTAAGTTTAATATTATGTATTGTTTTAAAATAAAAAGCTATAAAATACTAAGTGTTTTTATAATGCTGCAATATTATATTTACTGCTATGCTATTTAATACATTAGTTTTTACTTTTATAAGTAAATTATAGTTAAAGTATTTAAAAGTAAATATAAAGGTTAAAGCTTTTTTTAATTGTTAAAACAACTTTTTATATTTTTTTGTTTATTTAAAAAAGGTGTTTTTTTTAGTTAGTTTGTTTAATAATATTGCTATTTAGCTATATTTTTTAATAAACTTGCAATAAAAGTTATAAAAGCTTAAAAAGAACTAAACTCTTTTTATTATAATAAATAACTTTTAGTTTTAAACAACCTTTATTTTGCTAAAATTAACTTTTATACTTTTAGTATTAATAATATAAATAAGAAACTTTGTTTTAATTATATAGAATTTTAACTTTTTAAGGTTAGTTTATAGACCTATATTTTAAAGTTAAGTAAATACTTTTTAAACGTATACTTAGTATTTTTTTAGGTTATTAAAATAAATCAAAATATTATTTATGTAAGCGCTACAAAAATTATTAAAGTAATTAAATAAAATATTATTAATATACTATTAAAACGTAAATAGTTTGTTTATTTATTTAAACAGTAAAACATAATAATAATATAATTTATAACAAGTATAAAATGTTATTAAGTCTTTATAACTAAAGTGTATATATATATAATAAAATGTTTATTAAATGTTTATTTTAATAAAAATTTTTGCTTTAAATATTTAAAACAAGGTTTTTTTAATAAGTAGTAAAAAATACCTGTTTTTTTGTAATAGTTTATTAAGTTTATAGTAATTTATGCAAAAACAAAAACTTTTATTAAGTTTTTTAATAAATAAAACAAAAGATATAAATAGTGTATTATTTAGTTTTATAAATCTTTTACATAAATTATTAATTAAGTATGTTTATATAGCTTTTAGCTTATTTAGTAATATTTTATATAAAAAGAAATATTATATGTTTTTCTGTGATTTTTTATTAATAAACTTAATTTTATAGTTTATATTAAAGCAATTAAATAGCAAGGTATTAGAATTTATTTTGCTAAAAGTACGCAGTAAATTATAATACTTTTTAAATATAAGTTTTAAAGCTTTTTTTTTTAACTTTTTGTTTTTAAAGTTAAAAAAGTTGTCTTTTTTTTTTGTAGTTCTTAATAAGCTTATTAATTTAATAAATACTAAAAACTTATATTTTGTTATAAAACTTATTTTTATAAACTGTAGCTTTAAAAGTAATTATATTAATATTAATAATATTTAATAATTGTTTTTTGTATTAATTTATATTATTATATTATATATAATATAGCTTTTAAATGTTAGTTTACTAATAAAAGAAATTTTTTTTAGCTTTAAGCTTTTTTTTAAGCTTACGTTTTGCTTTCTTTTTTTTTTAATATATAAGTTTAAAAAAAAAAAAAAGAAACGCTTTATATAGTAATCTTTTTATCTTTTTAATATTAGCAGTAATAAAGTTATTTTTTTTAAGATTTTAATAACTTGCATTTATTAGTTATTTTTTTTTGCAGTAAGTTGTTGCTTTTTTTTTTTATAGCTTTTTTTCTATTTTATTATTTTGCTTATTAGCGTTTTATTAATACTTTAAATATTATAGCTAAATGTTAGTTTTATTTATTGCAATGTTTTGTTTAAAGTTGCTTATAAGTTTTAATAAAAGCAAAAAAATTAGCTTATGTTTTTTATAGTTAAATAAAATATTATATGCTTTAAACTACTTTTAACTAAAAATAATATTATGCTATATATTTAACATAAAAAAATATGTTTTAAGAAAAACATGCTTATATATTTTTAAACTTAATACTAGAGCTTTTTTTATTGCGTATTTACTTTTGCTATTATAACTTATTATAAAGCAAAAAGAAATATTTATAACTATAAGTTATAAGTATTTTAAGATCTTTTTATTAAAGCAGGTATTTATAGCAACATATAAGCTAGCTTTTATATTTCTAAAAAAATTAACAGTTATTAAAAAAAGTCTATTATTACTTAAAATATAAGTATATAAAAAAGGTTTATTTCTAAGGAATTTATTTATAATGTTTTTTTTTATATGTTTTTAAAATATTGTTCTTAGGTAAAAATCTAATATATTTAAGGTTACTTTTTTAAATGCTTATTATTTAAGTTTTTTTGTTTAGCTAAAGCAAAAGCAAATAAAATTATTTTTTATTTAGCTATAATAGCATTAATACAAGCTTTATAATTAGTACTAATTAGGGTTAATAATTTAGTCCTTAGTATAAAGACTAAATTAGTCCGAACTAAGGACTAATTAGTTTTTAGTTACTAAAATTTCAAACTAGTTAGTCTTTAGTTCAAACTAACTAGTTTTTAATCAGCTAAAAAAAAAACTAGTTAGTTTTTAGTCCGGACTAACTAGTTTTTAATTACTAGGAAAAAAAACTAGTTAGTCTTTAGTTCAAACTAATTAGTTTTTAGTCCGGACTAATTAGTTTTTAGTTTAAATTAATTAATTTTTAATTTAAAGTAATTAATTTTTAAATTATTAAAATTAACATTATTTATTAAATGTTATATTATTTTAATTAATTATATAAGTATTATTATATTGTTTATATAATTAAGAACTACTTTTTTAATACTTTATTATAATATAAAAGCTAACTTTATATAATATATATTTAATTAATATTTTAATGTTTAATAAGTTTACTAATTATTAAAGTATAACTAGCACTTTTATTATATAAAAACTTTAACCTTTTATTTTATTAATGAATTTTATACTTATAATTATGTTTTTTATATAGTTAAAAACTACTGTTTTAATAGTTTAATATTATACTAAAACTAACTTTTTATAATTAATCTTTAGCTAATATTTTAATTTTTAATAAATTTGCAATTTATTAAAGTATAACTAGCACTTTTATTATATAAAAAGTTCAACTTTTTATTTTATTTATAGATTTTATAGCTATAATTATGTTTTTTATATAGTTAAAAACTACTTTTTTAATAATTTAATATTATATTAAAACTAACTTTTTATAATTAATTTTTAGCTTGTATTTTAATTTTTAAAAAGTTTGTAACTTATTAAAGTGTAACTAGCACTTTTATTACATAAAAAGCTTAACCTTTTATTTTATTCATAGATTTTATAGCTATAATTATAACTTTTATATAATTAAAAACCACTTTTTTAATGGTTTAATATTATATTAAAACTAACTTTTTATAATTAATCTTTAGCTAATATTTTAATTTTTAAAAAGTTTATAACTTACTAAAGTGTAATTAGTATTTTTATTATATAAAAAGCTTAACCTTTTATTTTATTTATAGATTTTATAGCTATAATTATAACTTTTATATAATTAAAAACCACTTTTTTAATGGTTTAATATTATACTAAAACTAACTTTTTATAACTAATCTTTAGTTAATATTTTAATTTTTAAAAAGTTTGCAACTTACTAAAGTATAACTAGCACTTTTATTATATTAAAAGCTTAACCTTTTATTTTATTTATAGATTTTATAGCTATAATTATAACTTTTATATATTTAAAAACTACGTTTTTACTAGTTTATTTTAATTCTGAAAAAAGTTTTATTATATAACAATAAAATAAAAAAACAGCTATTTATAGATATTACTCCTCGTTTTCTTTAAGTTCATTAAGCTCTTTGTTTTTTTCTTTACTTGTTTCCTTTTCTATTAATTCACTTAAATCTTTAATTTTCTAACTTTTTAATAAAATTAACTTATTAATTGTTTTTAAACTTAGTTTATTTTTATTTTTAGTAATAATATTACTAGAAATAGAAAAAACTTGTTTAATAAATGCTAAAGTAGCTAAAATACTTAAGTATTTTCTAGCTATTATTAATAAAATTAGAAATCGTAAAACGTTATTTTTCCAATACTTTAATAGATTTAACTAATAATAATAATTAGTTTTAACTTAATAAGTAGTAATTTAATATAAAACATACCTTTTTATATAAAATATCTTCGTTTAAATAAACAATATATTCTGCTTTATTATAGCTTTTTAAATAATTTAAATAAAACTCTTTTTTAGACTTTGAAGTACTTAAATCGCTATTATTTAAATCTTCTTAGTCTTTTAATTCATTAATTAAAATATTAACATCTAAAATATTATTTATTCTTTAAAGCCTAATATAATAATTAGTATAATAATAATAATAATAATAATAATAATAATAATAATAATAATAATAATAATAATAATAATAATAATAATAATAATAATAATAATAATAATAAT
>MU400846.1:0-32309 GCA_022578965.1 Xylaria sp. FL1777 | reverse complement strand
AAACAATATAAAAATTAAATAGTTTTTTTTTTTAAATTTAACTTTAAAATATGCTATATTAAAAAAAAAAAAAACATTTAAGCAAATATATTAAGTTAACAAAATTAAAAAAGATTTAAAGTTTTAAAAAAAAACATTTAAATGCTATATTTTTAAAAAAATAAAAGCTTAAAAGTTAAAATTATACTTAAAGATCTTATAAATATATAGCTATAATAAGCTTATAATTTAAAAGAGTTAATAAAATTACAAAAACACAAAAAATTAAAAAAAAATAAGCTAATATATAAACGTAAAGTTTATTTACTAGAATTTTTACAAAATAAGTTTATTAAAAAGTTTTATAAATATTTATTATATAAATATTAAAAAGCAATAAAAACAGTTAAATAACTATAAAAAAAATACGATTTTTTAAAATTATAAAATATAGTTAAATCTATTATAAAAAAATGCAATATTTGCAATAAAGCTAAAGTAGCTTAATATAAGCTTTATAAACTGCTATAACTTATATAAATACTTAAATAAATATAGCATATTATTGCTTAAAATTTTATTATAATATTATTTTTATTAATTAATTTAGTTATAAAAATATAATATAATAAAATATAAATTATTATTAATAAACTTATTAAGTATGCTTACTTTTTACTGTTTAAAGAAAATATAATAGCTAAATAACTTATATACGCTTTTATATATTAATATTTAAATAAATATAAGCTACTAAAAAAAATTATTTTAAACTAAAATAAATTGTTTATTTTTAAGTTTAAAACTAGTTTTTTTAAACTTATTAATATTAAACTAAAGTTTTTAATTGTTTATTACTTATAAATAAATAAATAAACAAAAAAATTAAACTAAATATTAAAACAATATTTATAAAGCTATATTAATTATTAATAAAACAATTAAGTAAAACTATTATTAATAATATAAATCTTATATAATATATTAATAAACAAAAATATAAACATATTTTTATATAAAGCTATTTATAAATAATAAGCAATTATTAAAAAACAAAAAAAAATATTAATAAAAGCACTTATTATTTTAACTATAGTACTTTAAGCAAAAACTATTATAACAAAAATTAAAACGTTATAAGTTAAACTATAATTATATTTTTAGTTTTTATAATAACAAATATTAATATATTATAATAAAAAATAAACTAAAGAACTAACCTTTAAAAAAAAAACAAAGTTTATTTATTATAACAAAAACAAAATATAAACATTAATATTTCTTAAATTAAAATAAAACAACTAAGCAATAAATTAAAATTTAAAAAACTTAGCTCTTTTAAAATTAAAGAAATTATTTTATTTATTAACTATAAACTATTATTACTAAAAAACATGCAAATTTACTTTGTTTTTTACATTTTTTTATTAAAACTAGTATTTATTAAAACATTTATTAAAATATAACTAAAAATAAAAACAGATTAAAATATTTATAAAGTTAAAAATATATTAAATTTTCGTTAAAACAACAATAATATTAAGTATTTTATTAAATAAAAAAAATACTTATATATTAATAATACTTAAAAACTTAAAAAACACTTAAAAACTACTAAAATAATTATAAATTAGTTTTATTATTAATATTTTAACTAGCTAAAGCTAAAAAAAAAAATTAACTTTAAATAAAACATTTAGCGCGTTTTAATTAAACTTTAAAAAAACAACTAGTAATAGTTATACTGCTTTAATATATTATTTTTGTTTTTTAGCTATATAGCGCTTTTTTGCTTTAATTTGCTTAAGCTTTTTTAAACTATTTAAACTATAAGCTATAATAATAGCTATTTTTTTTTGCTATAATTTCTTTTATTGCTTAAAACAGTAGATTTTTATACTTATTTTTTTATGCTTTTTTATTAGTAAATTTAATTTATTTTTTAGCTTTTTGTGCTAAAAAGTAAACTGCTATATTTACTTTAAAAATAAACTTTTAGCGTTATAATTTGCTTATTTAGCTATAATATACTTAATATATTAATTAAAGTTAAATTTTAACATTAAATATTTTGTATTATAATAATTACAGCAAAAGCATAAAGCTATTTTAATTAATTTTAGCTTAATAAAAAAAAGCAAAGCAAAATTTTATTAAGCTTTTTGTTTAAAGCGCAACAAGCGAAGTTTTTTAAAAACTTTACTAAATATAATAAGCATAAAAAACAAAAAAGAAAAAATAAAAAAAAAAACTTATAAAAAAGAAAATATAGAATTATTAAAATAACAATTATAAAAAAAAAAAGATAATATTACAAAATAAGCTAATTAAGCTAGTTAAAAAGCTAAATATAAAAAAAGCATACATAAAAAAAGTCTTATTTATTAAAAAAATATATATTTAAACTACTATAAAGGTTTAATGTATAAACTTAATAAACTTAAGCGTTAAGTTTATTAAGCTTTAAACTTAAAACAGTATAGCGTTAAGTTTATTAAAAAAAGCAACGTTTATAAATTATTACTACTGTTTTCTTTATTTATATAATTATATATTTTTTATATTTAGTTATTTATTTAGTTTTTAGCTTTTTAGCTATTAATTTTTTATAACTATTAAGCACTAATATATTTATTACTTTTAAACCTTTAAAACTCCTATTAATGCATAATAGTAAAAGTACCTCAAAAACTTCCTTAATGAACTACTATTAAAAATCCTATTATTACTTATAAATTAAAACCTTAAAAGCAAACCTATTATATTAATATATAATAGGTCCGTTATAGTTTATAAACTATTGCTTAAATGTTTTTACTGCTATTTTTTTATTAATGCTATTTATAAAGTTAGCTTTTAATTTTATAGAAAACTTTAATAAATATATATCATAACTAGGCTATTTAAGTACTTTAGCACATGTCACAGGTTATATGTATATATGGGATATTTTTCTTATACTTATTTTATAGGAGTTTTCTTTTTTCTTTAAGCTTTAGTTTTATTAAATATTTACTATAAAACTAAAGATATATTAATTATTATATTTAACTTTTAATGCTTTATATTTTCTATAACAATTTTAAAGCTTTTTAAAATAAGATTACTTATAATACTTTGTTATACTATAAAATAGCTAAACACTAATTAACTATATAAGCTAGTACTATTTTTAATAGCTTTTTTTTAGAACAAACTTTAATAATAAACTAAAAACAAACTTAGTATAAATTATTTTTAAAACTAGGCTTAAGCAAACAATAATTACTTAGTGCTTTAAGTGTTAATATTTAACTATTGCAAACATAAATTGTATAGCTTTTAGCTAAAATTAAAAAGCTAAAGCAGCAAGTTACGCAGCAAAAAAATAAAAGCAAACAAGTTGCTTTAAAATTAAAAATAGTTTGTATTACTTTTACTTTATAATTAAGTAAACAAAAGAACTAAGAAATAATATTTTTAAAAAAACAAAAAAACCTTTTAAACCTTAAAAAACAATTTTGCAACTTAAGTTAAAAACAAAAACATAAAAATTCTAGTAATAATAATAATCCTTTATTTTCTAGCTTTAATAAAAAGCATAATTAAAAAAAACTTAAATACTAATTATATTAAAATTACTTATATTATTATTAGCACTACTTATTTAAAAATGCTAATTTTAGCTAACTATTAAAGTTTAATTATAACTTTTTTAGCATAAAATTTATTTATTAATGCTAGCTAAAATAAGTAAAAAAACTTTAAACTATTTTTAAAAAAGCTAATTAGAAATTTTGTTGCAATAAAAACAAGGTTTTATATATGTATAGCAATATAAACTAAAACTATAAAAATGCTTATTAATTAGCATTATAAAAGTTATTAACTTTAGAAAAAAAACAATTTAAAACTAACTAAAAAGTGTTTTTAAACTAAACTAAGATTTTGCTTAAATAGTTTGCTTTTTTATAAGCTAGCATAAGCATATAATTAAAACAAGCAAATTAATAAGCTAATTAAAATTTAAAACTATTTAATTAATACTTTGCTAGCATTAAATTTTAAAATGTTTGCTAAAACAAAAGCAAAAAAGCTTTATTATACTATTAAAAACTAAGTATACTACTTTAACAAAAACTAATAAACTATTATAACTTATTGCTAACTATATAAGCTAATATAATTAATGCTATATAATAACGCTAAAAATTAATAATTAAAAAATAACGTTTAAACTGCAATAAAAAAAAACTAAAGTTAAACGTTACTTAAATTATTAATAAATTAACTTTAAATATTAAGCAAAACTAAACTAGTAATTAGTACATTAATATTAGCTGCAAAAACAATAATATTAGTTTTAATAGTTAAAACTATTTTTGCAGAAGTAATAATTATAATAATAGTTGCAATAATAATAACTAAGGATTTTATAGAAGCAATAATAGCTATAAAAGCTAAAACTAATACTATAAAAGCAACAATAATAAAAGTTATAGCTAATACTAAAACTAAAAATATATAAACAACTAAAGTAATAATAATAATATTTATACTTTAAAAAACTGTTATATTTTTGGAACTTTTCTAAATTAACTTTAAAATAATAATAAAAATAGTTTAAATTTAAACTTTTATAAAAACTTTACTTGCTATAGCTATAAATAAGTTAGCTATATTACTTTTAATTATTTTTAGCTTAAAGGTAATAATAACAATAATAATAATAAAAACAATAAATTTAATAGTTATACTAGCTATAATAGTAATACTACTTAAAAACGAACTATTTAAAAAATTTAAATAAATAAAAACTAAAACATAAATAAAAAAAACTAAAAATAGCAATTAAAGTTTTATATATTTTCTTTATAAAAGCTATAGTATTATAACTTAAAAAACAAATAATAAGCTTAATATTAACTATACTAGCTATAAATTTTAAGCTAAAATTATTACTTTATATATTTATTTTATACTATTTTTATACTTTTTGTACTATTTATTTTGTTAGCTTTATAAAACTATTTATTAAAACTTATATTAATTTTAATTTATGTGCTAAATATAATTATATTAGTTTTACTTTTGCTTTTTATTATAAATTATAGCAAGCATTTTTTTATATATTTGCATTATAACATACTGCTAAAAATAGATTTTTTATTTATAAAGCTTATTAAGTTATTTATAAATTAACTAATAGTTGTAATATTACTTATAAAATTAAGCGTGCATATATAGCTATTAACTATAATTATTGCTTTAAAAGCAGCTTTTTTTTACTATTTTAAACTACTTTAAAAAATAAAAAAATTATACTAGATTTAAGCACTAATTAATGGTTTTTTAAATTATGCTGCTTTTAAGTAAAAATATTTAGCTTAACTAAGTTTATAAAAGCTTATTAAAACTAAGCTTGCTACTACGTTATTATTTAATTATTTAAACTTATATAGCTTAAAAAGTTAAAAAAAAGCTTTAATTACTTTAATTTTATAGCAATTTTAAAAAAGTTTTATAACTTATTTAAGTTTTTTAATACTAGCAAAGCAAACATATTGCTATAATTAAAGCAAAAAAACTTTGCTATTAAGCTAAAAAAAAACATAATTATACTTTATTTTTTTATATATTTATTAGCTTAAAATAAGCTAAAAAAACTATAAAAATAGCTTAATAAAATACTAAAAGCAAAAAAAATTAAAAAGTTTACTAGCTTTATTAGCGCTTTAATTTTTTTTGTACTTAAGAAAAATAAAAGCTTATGTTTATATATAAACTATAAAAAACTTAATTAAATTATGCGCAAAAATTAATATATTTTATTATTTATTTTAGAACTGCTTAATAAAATTTTAAAAGCTAAAATCTTTAGCAAAATTAACTTTAAAAACGCTTATTATTACTTATATATTTAAAAAAAAATAAGTAAAAAATAGCGTTTTATATATGCTATAGCTATTATAAATTTTTAGTTATACTTATAAGTTTATTAAATGTTTTTGCTACTTTTTAAAGTTATATATAAAAAGCACTTAACAATATAATAAATATATTTTATATTGCATATTTTAATAATATGCTTATTTTTTTTTTAAATAAAGATTTTTATATAAAACATATTTAAAATATTATTAAAAAGCTATAAAAAGTAAAACTATATGCTAAGCTATTTAAGTGCTAATTTTATTAAAAAAAAATTAAATTTTTAAGTTATATTATTTTTAGCTAAAAAATCAAAATAAACTTTTTATATATAAACACTATTTAATAATAGCTTATATTAAATATTTATTAAGCGCTACAATAATTTTTAAAGTTTTATAATTTTTACTGCTGTTTTATAAATGGGTATTTTTATATTGTTGCACTTTTGTTTAAATATTTAAAAAAAAACATAACAAAAATAAAAAAAAGTTAAATTTTTTTAAATAGTTTTAAAAAAAAAGCTTTTAAGAACTTTCAAAATATATTTAAGCAAGCTATTTTTTTTATACATTTTAATTTTAAAAAATAAATATTACTAAAAACCGATTTTTTTAAAGTAGCTTTTATAGAAAATTTATTTTAGCAAAATAATTAAAGCATTTTTAAACTAGTTGCGTTTTATTTTTAAAAGCTATTTAAAAAAAAAATGCAGTATAATACGCTTAACTAAAAAATACTTATAATAATAAATTACTTTAAGCATTAGTAGTATTATTTACAAAAAAACAATTTATTAGTTAAAGTATTAACTAATTATATTAACTTTTAAGCGTTTATAAAAATACTAAAACTTAATAAAAAGCAAGCTTATTAATATTTATTATTAGCTTTTTTTAATTTTATTATTAAATATTAAGCAAGCAAAAAAAACAAAGCTAATTTTTTTTTGCGCTGTTTTAATTATATAGCTATTTTGCTTAGTAATATTAACATTTTTTTAACGTTAAAAAAAAAAATTGCAATAATATAACAAGTTAAAGTTTTTAATTTATATTTTAATACTTAAACTAAAGCTTTATATTTTAAAGCTATACTTACTAAAAAAGCTTTTTTTATTTAAGCAGTTATATATTTGCGTGCATAAATAGCTGCAAGCTTAAAGAAATTAAAAAATTTACAAGCTTTTAAAAAGCTAAAAAACTTTATTTAAAAGGTTTAAAAAAAAAACTTTAAATGCTATACAATTATAAAACAATTAAAAGCAAAAAAGCTTATAAATTTTTAATAGTTAATAAAAAAATTTTTAGTTTACTATAAAAACAAAATTTATATTTTTTTTAAAAAAGCTATACATTTTTAATTTATTAAGTTATATTATAATAATTTTTTAGCTAAATATTTTAGCTAAAGCTATACTTTAAAACTACTATAATAAAAGTTTTACTAAAGCAATATAAAACTAAATATTAAAAAATATATATAAAGCTATATAATTTGCTTTAAAATTAAAGCAAAATATTATTAAAAATATAGTAAATTTAACGCTTTATTAATATTTAATAAACTTATATAAAAGCTATTTATAAACTTTATTATAAATTTACTAAAAACTTTTTATAAAAAAAAACTAATTAATGTTATTTTTATTATTATAAATAAATTTATTAAGCTTATATATTTATTTTTAGTTAATATTATTATAATTTTAATTAAACTAGCAGTTTTATTTTATTATAAAATTAAATGTATTTATAATAGCTTAAAAAGCATTATTTTTAATAAAAGCTTTATTTTTACTAGCTAATTCTAGTTTAATTTATACTATTACTTAAAAGTTAAACAAAAGCTTTTAGTAATATTTTACTTTAAAACTAATAAACAAATAAAACAAATAAACTAAATAATTAAAAGCTATTTTAAGTGCTTTATAAATAATAAACAAACTAATTAGCTTTAATTTTTATTTTAAGCCTTTTTTGCTATAAATTTTGCTATTAATTTTATAATTAAACAATTACTTTTTAAAGCTTTATATAGTTATATGTTAAAGTTTTGTTTATTTATTAAAAATAACTTTATATTAAAAAAGATTTTAGTTATATAAAAACATTTTAATAAGTTATAAACTATTAAAAATAAAATAACAAAGCAATAATAAATTATAACTAATAAATATATAAAATATTATAATAATAAGTATAAACTTATAACTTTTAAAACTAAAAACTTAGTAATACTATTAATAAAAAATATTAAGTTTAAAAATAAAAAATTAACATTTAAGTTTATTAGATTTTTCTGAATTCTTTTTATAGTTAGTTTATAAGTATACTATATTAATTTTTTAAAATAATATAGCTGCTTTTATTCCGTTTTTTTAATTTAGTTACTTAAGCTTTAAAAAGCTAAACATAAATATAGTTTATTTATGCTAAACTTTAAAAATAAGTTAAAAAAATAAAAGGTTAAAAATATAGTAAATAAAATAACTTATAATAGAAAAAAATATTATTTTATTAAGTAAAAAAGCTAGCTAACTAAGTATAATTAATAAGTATTTATTATTAATATTATAGTTTTTAAAGCAATTAAAAACTTTAAAAAGCACTTAAGTTATAAAAAAAAAGCAAAACTATTAAGCTAACAAAATAATATTAATCTATTATTAATTTAGCTATAAACTAAAGCTTAAATATGTTATATATATTAATTAGTTATTTTTTTGTTTTTAATTACATAATAAAAATTATATTTATTGCTTTAAGTTTTAAAATATTTGCGTTTTATTAATAAGCTATATATAAAAATGCTATAAATAAGTTATAATATTTTTATAAAAAAGCTTTAAAATATTAATTATTAAACTTTAAAACATTTTTATATTAAAAAAAGCCAACTAAATACTTTTATTTATGCTTATTAATAATAATTAATATAGTTTTATACATATTTTTTTTAAAAGAAATAAAAGTAGCTTTTTAAGCTATATATTTATAGTTTATAATTTATATTTTAAGTATAGTTAAACAAGCATATTATTAGTATTAAAAATAGTTTTAATTCTGTTAAAAAATCTTATAAAATTAATTTAAATAAAGCTACTTATAACGTTTATACAAAAAAGCTTAATAGCTTAACAAGCTAAAAATTTATGTTTTATTACTAAGTGTTTATATTTAGCACAATATTTTTGCATTATTAATTATTAGTTAAACTTTATACAAAATAAAAATAAAACTACTTATTTTTATATTATTAATTTTGCTAATTAATTAAAACTAAGCTTTATAAGTTAATAAAAAACGCAAAAATGCTTTTAAAAAACAAAACTATATAGCTATAAAGTTAATATAATAATCGTTCGAAGTTTTTTAAACAATAGTACGATTTTTATTTATAACAACTTTTTTATAGTTGTTTTTTTAAAAAACAAAAAAATAAACAAACTAGTTTAATAACTTTTAAATATGTATTATATTAAAATATAATATAGCAAATAGCTAACTTATTAATAAAACTAATTTAAAATAAATATAAATTAACTTATAAGCTTATATAAAATATAGCTATTTATATAGCTTATATAAGCTATTATTTTTAAGTTTTTAAATTTATAAACTATATTTAAAAGTAAGCTATTTTTTAGCTAAAATGCTTTTTTAAAACGCTTAAAACAAAGCTAATATACTAATAAACTATTTAAAACTATTGCTTTTTTAATAGTTTTATACTTTTTATTTTTAGTTTTAATAGTTTGTTTGTAAAGTTTGCAAACAAAAGTTATAACAAAAATAAGCTAACGCTTAAACAGCGTAAAAACTTTAATATTTGCATTAAAATTAAACTTATTTTTTGCGTTATTTATATTAAAATTGCATAAGCTAACATTTAAATTTTTTTTAAGATTTATAAAGTTAAAATTATTTTTATTTTTATTTTTATTTTTTTTTTTTTAACTTATAAAAAGCTTAATAGTATTTATATTTTTATTAAAATTAAAGCTGTTTTAAAAAAAAAAGCAAATTGCTAAAACTTTTATTTTTATTATTAAAATTATTAAACTTTTAGCAAGAAAGTTTATTAAAGTTTTATTTTATAGTAAAATTAAATTTATTTCTAAATAAATTTAAGCGTAAAGTAAATTGCAATAATTTTTTACGTTTATATTTATAACTATAGCTTTAATTATAACTACGTTTATATATACTACTTTTAATTACTATAGATTTAAGCAACATAATTATAATGCAAATAATAATTAAAAAAAAAGCAAAAAAAATATGAAATAAGTATAAAAATAGTAGTAGTAAAATGTATAGCTAAAACTAATTGTTTAGCAGCAGCTAAAAAAAAAAAAAAAAAAAAAGAAAAAAAAAAAAAACATATAGCAATAAAAATATAAGCATAAAACTTGCTATAAATATAGCACAAAATAAACATAACTTAACATATAAACATAAGCATAAATATATAAGTACTTTAACTATTATACTATATAAGCATTTTATTTAATATATTATATTTATGCTTAATTACTTTATATTATTTTATTTTATTACTTATACTTAAGATTAATTACTTTAATTAATTTTACTTATATATAAGTTAAAAACAACTTAATTAGGAAAAAAAAAATAATTATTATAACTAAGCTACTTAAGTACTTTAGCATATATTATAGGTTATATATATATATAAGATATTTTTTTTATACTTATTTTATAAGAGTTTTCTTTTTTTTTTAAGCTTTAGTTTTATTAAATATTTACTATAAAACTAGAGATATATTAACTATTATACTTAACTTTTAATGCTTTATACCTCTTATAACAATATAATATTAGCTTTTAAATATTTAATAGCATTTATGTTATAATTTATAAGTTAATATAAGCTTTTTATTTTTGTTTAGTTAATTTGCTTTTTTATATTATTTTAAGCACTAATTATAATGCTAATAAATATATATTATATATTGTTTTTATTTTTAAAGCAAATTAATTTTTAGCTTGTTTAAGCGTTATTTTTGCAATTAAAATTCTGCTTATAAAAAATAAGCTATTTTTAAGGAATGTTTTTTATATTAGCAATATTTTATAAGCTATTTTTAAAAATGCTTGCTAAATTATATATATATATTTTTTAAGCTTTATGTTTATTAAGCGTTTATAATTATTTATAGTTTTATTTATAGGTTTTTTTTGTTTTTTGTATTATGCTTTATATTTATATAAAAGTAATAGTATTAAAACTATATTAATTATTTTTTAAAAACTTGCTGCTAAAAAGCTTTTAATTATAGCTAAAATAGCTTTAATATAATTTGTTATTTTGCTTTTTTTAGTTGCTTTTTTTTTTATATGCTTTTAAAACTTTAACTTTTTATTTAAATAAACGTTTAGTTAATATAATACTAAAGTTCTTTTAAGTTTTTTAAAGTTTATTAAAAAAATAAATGTTATTTTTATGCTATTTTAAAGTTTAATAGTTAAGTTTACGTTAGTTTATTTTTTTATAAAATAAATAGCTTTTATTTTATTAAATATAAAGGTAATTTTGTTTTTTTGTTTATATTTTATAATTTTATTAACTTATTTTTTAGCTTTATATATGCTTTTTTTTAAAGTTTTTTTTAAAGCTAGCATGCTTAAGTTATTAGCATATTTTTATTAGCTAAAGTTGCTTTTTATTAATTTGCATAAATATAGCATATAATACATTAATAACACTAAGAATTTTTATAGTATGCTATATATAATTTTTTTAAAGTTTATTATTACATTTTTTAAATATGCAGTAATTTTTTGTTTTATTAAAAAGCTTTTTATAAAATTAATAATTATTGCTAGCTAGTTTTGCTTTATTATTTTATTTATAAGTTTATTTTTTAGTAATGCATTAAATGCTTTTTATATGTTTAATATAACTAGTATAGCTATTATTTTATTAATTAATGCAAGCTTTATGTTATATATAAAGCTTGCTATTAAATTTATTGCGGACTTTTTAAATACTGCACTTATATATTATAAGCTTATTAAGCTAGCTATTTATGCTATTTATATTATTTTTTTTGCTATAAGTTTTTTTAAGCCTTTTTTAATGCAAAATAGTAGTATAATAAGTTTTTAAAATTTATAAAAAGCAAAGTTTGTTTTGCTTACTTTAGGTAATATAACTATATTTGCATTTTTTTAAACCTTTAAAAAAACGCTTTATTTAAAATATTTCTTTAATAATATTTAATAATATTTACTAATAATAAGCTATATAATAGCAAAGTATTTATTACGAAATAAGCTAACTAGGCTAGTTAAAAAGCCAAGTGTAAAAAAAACATGCGTAAAAAAAGTCCCATTTATTAAAAAAATATATATTTAAACTATTATAAAGGTTTAATGCATAAACTTAATAAACTTAAGCGTTAAGTTTATTAAGCTTTAAACTTAATAAACTTAAGCGTTAAGTTTATTAAGCTTTAAACTTAAAATAATATAGCGTTAAGTTTATTAAAAAAAGCAATATTTATAGATTACTATTATTGTTTTTTTTGTTTATATATATATATATTATATTACTTAAGCTAACAGCTTACTAGCTATGCTAGTTTTTATTTTTTATATATATAAGTAAAAACTATGCTTATAAGTTAAAAGCAAGCTATAAGCAGCTTACTTTTTTTTTAGTAGCTAAATAAAAACATTTTATATTTATTTTTAAGTTGCACTAGTTTTACTATAATTTTATTAAGTGTTTTGCTTTTTATTTTTTTGCTTTAGGTTGTTTGCTTACTTATATTATGCTATTAATTAAGTGTGTGCACTTTTACGTAATTACTTTATAGTTTCTTTTTTTTTGTATTTTTTTTGCTTTATAGTTTGCTTGCTTTAGTATTGTTATTTGCTTTGTGTTGCTTGCAGCAGTTTTTTTAGTTTTAGCATTTATTTAGCTAAATGTACTGCTTTTTTTTTTTAGTTTTTTTTTAAACTTCTTTTTATTATATTATTAATATATTATAGTTTGCTTACTTTAGTATTACTACTAACTTTTTGCTGCACTAGTTTTTTTATAACTAAGTTATAATTAAGTTATAAGTAAAGTTAATTACTTGTTATTTTTTAGTTTGCTTTTTATATATTTATTTTTTAAGCTGCTTTTATGCTTTTTGTAATAAGTTTACTAAATAAATATAGCTTATAAATAACTTATACATTAAGCAATATAAAGTAGCAATAAGTAATAAATTATTTTACTTAGCTATTTATGCTAATTTTTTTCTTTTTTAACTATTAACTTTATTATTTTTATTACTATTATTATTATATGTTTAGTTTATGCTTGCTTTAATATGTTAAAGTGCTTAGTTTATAATATAATTAGTTATTAATACGTTATAATTATATAAAAATTTATTTTATTATAGCTATTTATCACGGGAAATATAAAGCATTAAAAGTCAAATATAATAATTAATATATCTCTAGTTTTATAGTAGGTATTTAATAAAACTAAAGCTTGAAAAAGAAAAAAAACTCTTATAAAATAAGTATAAAAAGAATATCTTATATATATATATAACTTATAATATGTGCTAAAGTACTTAAGTAGCTTAGTTATAATAACTACTTCCTTTTTTTTAATTAGGTTATTTTTAACTTGTATATAAGTAAAATTAATTAAAGTAATTAATCTTAAATATAAATAGTAAAATAAAGTAATATAAAGTAATTAAGCATAAATATAGTATATTAAATAAAATATTTATGCAGTATAGTAATTAAAGTACTTATGTATTTATACTTATGTTTATGTATTAAGTTATATTTATTTTGTGCTATATTTATAGCAGGTTTTACGCTTATATTTTTATTGCTATATATTCTTTTTTTTTTTTTTTTTTTTTTTTTTTTTTTTTTAGCTGCTATTAAACAATTAGTTTTAGCTATACATTTTATTACTACTATTTTTATACTTACTTTATATCTTTTCTGCTTCTTTTTTAATTATTATTTGTATTATAATTATATTGCTTAAATTTATAGTAATTAAAAGTAATATATATAAACGTAGTTATAATTAAAGCTATAGTTATAAACATAAATGCAAAAAATTATTGCAATTTACTTTACGCTTAAATTTATTTAGAAATAAGTTTAATTTTATTATAAAATAAAACTTTAATGAACTTTTTTGCTAAAAGTTTAATAACTTTAGTAATAAAAATAAAAGTTTTAGCAGTTTACTTTTTTTTTAAAATAGCTTTAATTCTAATAAAAATATAAACATTATTAAGCTTTTTATAAGTTAAAAAAAAAAAAATAAAAATAAAAATAAAAATGATTTAAATTTTATAAATCTAAATAAAGATTTAAATGCTGTTTTACGCAATTTTAATATAAATAACATAAGAAATAAATTTAATTTTAATATAAATATTAAAGTTTTTATGCTAGCTAAACATTAATTTGTTTTTATAGTAATTTTTGTTTATAAACTTTACAAGCAAACTATTAAAACTAAAAACAAAAAATATAAAACTATTAAAAAAGCAATAATCTTAAGTAGTTTGTTAATATATTAGCTTTATTTTAAGCGTTTTAAAAAAACATTTTAGCTAAAAAATAGCTTGCTTTTAAATATAGTTTATAAATTTAAAAACTTAAAAATAACAGCTTATATAAGTTATATAAACAGTTATATTTTATACAAGCTTATAAATTAATTTATATTTATTTTAAATTAGTTTTATTAATAAGTTAACTACTTATTATGTTATATTTTAATATAATATATATTTAAAAGTTATTAAACTAGTTTATTTATTTTTTTGTTTTTTAGAAAAATAACTATAAAAAAGTTGTTATAAATAAAAATTGCATTATTATTTAAAAAACTTTAAACAATTATTATATTAATTTTGCAGCTATGTAGTTTTGCTTTTTAAAAGCATTTTTGTGTTTTTTATTAATTTATAAAGCTTAATTTTAATTAATTAGTAAAATTAGCAATATAAAAGTAAATAGTTTTATTTTTATTTTATATAAAGTTTAACTAATAATTAGCAATACAAAAATATTATGCTAAATATAAATATTTAGTAATAAAACATAAATCTTTAGTTTACTAAGCTATTAAATCTTTTTATATAAGCGCTATAAGTAGTTTTATTTAAACTAATTTTATAAGGTTTTTTAATAAAATTAAAACTATTTTTAATGCTAGCAGTATGCTTGTTTAATTATATTTAAAATATAAGTTTTAAACTATAAATATGCAGCTTAAAAAGCTACTTTTATTTTTTTTAAAAAAAATATACGTAAAGCTATATTAACTATTATTAATAAGCATAAATAAAAATATTTAATAAGCTTTTTTTAATATAAAAATGTTTTAAAGTTTAATAATTAATATTTTAAGGCTTTTTTATAAAGATTTTATAACTTATTTGTAACGTTTTTATATATAGCTTATTAATAAAACGTAAGTATTTTAAAACTTAAAGCAATAAATGCAATTTTTATTACGTAATTAAAAACAAAAAAATAACTAATTAGTATATATAACGTAATTAAGCCTTAATTTATAGCTAAATTAATAATAAATTAGTATTATTTTGTTAGTTTAATAGCTTTGCTTTTTTTTTATAACTTAAGCGCTTTTTAAAGTTTTTAATTGCTTTAAAAGCTATAATATTAGTAGTAAATACTTATTAATTATATTTAGTTAGCTAGCTTTTTTACATAATAAAATAATATTTTTTTTTATTATAAGTTATTTTACTTATTATATTTTTAACTTTTTATTTTTTTAATTTATTTTTAAAGTTTAATATAAATAAACTATACTTATGTTTAGCTTTTTAAAGCTTAAGCAGCTAAATTAAAAAAACAAAATAAAAATAGCTATATTGTTTTAAAAAACTAATATAATATACTTATAAACTAACTATAAAAAAAATTTAAAAAGGTTTAATAAACTTAAGCGCTAACTTTTTATTTTTAAACTTAATATTTTTTATTAATAATATTACTAAGTTTTTAGTTTTAAAAGTTATAAGTTTATGCTTATTATTATAATGTTTTATATATTTATTAATTATAATTTATTATTGCTTTATTATTTTGTTTTTAATAGTTTATAACTTGTTAAAACGTTTTTATATAGCTAAAATCCTTTTTAATATAAAGTTATTTTTAATAAATAAACAAAATTTTAGTATATAATTATATAAAGCTTTAAAAAATAATTGTTTAGTTATAAAATTAATAGCAAAATTTATAGCAAAAAAAGCTTAAAATAAAAATTAAAGCTAATTAGTTTGTTTATTATTTATAAAGCACTTAAAATAGCTTTTAATTATTTAGTTTATTTGTTTTATTTGTTTATTAGTTTTAAAGTAAAATATTACTAAAAGCTTTTATTTAACTTTTAAATAATAATATAAATTAAACTAAAATTAGCTAATAAAAATAAAGCTTTTATTAAAAATAATATTTTTTAAGCTATTATAAATATATTTAATTTTATAATAAAATAAAATTACTAGCTTAATTAAAGTTATAATAATATTAACTAAAAATAAATATATAAGCTTAATAAATTTGTTTATAATAATAAAAATAGCATTAATTAGTTTTTTTTTATAAAAAGTTTTTAGTAAACTTATAATAAAGTTTATAAATAGCTTTTATATAAGTTTACTAAATATTAATAAAGCATTAAGTTTATTATATTTTTAATAATGTTTTGCTTTAGTTTTAAAGCAAATTATATAGCTTTATATATATTTTTTAACATTTAATTTTATATTGCTTTAGTAAAACTTTTATTATAGCAGTTTTAAAGTATAGCTTTAATTAAAGTATTTAGCTAAAAAATTATTATAATATAGCTTAATAAGTTAAAAATATATAGCTTTTTTAAAAAAAATATAAATTTTGTTTTTATAGTAAACTAAAGATTTTTTTATTAACTATTAAAAATTTATAAGCTTTTTTGCTTTTAATTGTTTTATAATTATATAGCATTTAAAGTTTTTTTTTAAACCTTTTAAATAAGGTTTTTTAGCTTTTTAAAAGCTTTTAGATTTTTTAATTTCTTTAAGCTTGCAGCTATTTATATATACAAACGTATAACTGCTTAAATAAAAAAAGCTTTTTTAGTAAATATAGCTTTAAAGTATAAAGCTTTAGCTTAAGCACTAAAATATAAATTAAAAATTTTAATTTGCTATATTATTGCAACTTTTTTTTTTAACGTTAAAAAAATATTAATATTACTAAGCAAAATAGCTATATAATTAAAACAACGCAAAAAAAAATTAGCTTTATTTTTTTTGCTTGCTTAATATTTAATAATAAAGTTAAAAAAAGCTAATAATAAATATTAATAAGTTTGCTTTTTATTAAGCTTTAGCATTTTTATAAACGCTTAAAAATTAATATAATTAATTAATATTTTAACTAATAAATTGCTTTTTTATAAATAATATTGCTAATATTTAAAGCAATTTATTATTATAAGCATTTTTTAGTTAAGCATACTATACTGCATTTTTTTTTTAAATAGTTTTTAAAAATAAAACATAACTAGTTTAAAAATGCTTTAATTATTTTGCTAAAATAGATTTTCTGCAAAAGCTACTTTAAAAAAATCGGTTTTTAGCAATATTTGTTTTTTAAGGTTAAAATATATAAAAAAAATAGCTTGCTTAAATATATTTTAAAAGTTCTTAAAAGCTTTTTTTTTAAAACTATTTAAAAAAATTTAACTTTTTTTCGTTTTTATTATGTTTTTTTTTAAATACTTAAATAAAAGCATAACAATATAAAAATACTTATTTATAAAATAGCAATAAAAGTTATAAAACTTTAAAAATTATTATAGCGTTTAATAAATATTTAATATAAATTATTACTAAATAATATTTATATATAAAAAGTTTATTTTGATTTTTTAGCTAAAAATAATATAACTTAAAAATTTGATTTTTTTTTAATAAAATTAGCACTTAAATAGCTTAGCATATAGTTTTGCTTTTTATAGCTTTTTAATAATGTGTTATAATTAAGCTACTTAAGTACTTTAGCACATATTACAAGTTATATATATATATAAGATATTCTTTTTATACTTATTTTATAAGAGTTTTTTTTTTTTTTCAAGCTTTAGTTTTATTAAATACTTACTATAAAACTAAAGATATATTAATTATTATATTTAACCTTTAATGCTTTATACTTCTTATAACAATTTTAAAGCTTTTTAAAATAAAGTTACTTATAATACTTTATTATATTATAAAATAGCTAAATATTAACTAATTATATAAACTAGTATTATTTTTAATAGCTTTTTTTTAAAATAAACTTTAATAATAAACTAAAAACAAATTTAGCATAAATTATTTCTAGGATTAAGCTTAAGCAAACAATAATTATTTAGTGCTTTAAGTGTTAATACTTAACTATTGCAAACATAAATTATATAGCTTTTAGCTAAAATTAAAAAGCTAAAACAGCAAGTTATGCAGCAAAAAAATAAAAATAAACAAGTTGCTTTAAAATTAAAAACAGCTTATATTATTTTTACTTTATAATTAAGTAAACAAAAAAACCAAGAAATAATATTTTTAGAAAAACAAAAAAACCTTTTAAACCTTAAAAAACGATTTTATAACTTAAGTTAAAAACAAAAATATAAAAATTTTAGTAATAATAACAACTTTTTATTTTCTAGCTTTAATAAAAAGCATAATTAAAGAAAACTTAAATATTAATTATATTAAAATCGCTTATATTACTATTAGCGCTATTTATTTAAAAATGCTAATTTTAGCTAATTATTAAAGTTTAATTATAACTTTTTTAGCATGGAATTTATTTATTAATGCTAGCTAAAATAAGTAAAAAAACTTTAAATTATTTTTAAAAAAGCTAATTAGAAATTTCATTGCAATAAAAACAAGATTTTATATGCGTATAGCAATATAAACTAAAACTATAAAAATGCTTATTAATTAGTATTATAAAAGTTATTAACTTTAAAAAAAAAACAATTTAAGACTAACTAAAAAGTATTTTTAAACTAAACTAAAACTTTGCTTAAATAGTTTGCTTTTTTATAAGCTAGCATAAGCATATAATTAAAACAAGCAAGTTAATAAACTAACTAAAACTTAAAACTGTTTAATTAATATTTTACTAGCATTAAACTTTAGAATATTTGCTAAAATAAAAGCAAAAAAGCTTTATTATATTATTAAAAACTAAGTATATTACTTTAGCAAAAGCTAATAAACTATTATAATTTATTGCTAATTATATAAGCTAATATAATTAATGCTACATAATAACGCTAAGAACTAATAACTAAAAAATAACGCTTAAACTGCAGTAAAAAAAAACTAAAGTTAAACATTATTTAAATTACTAGTAAATTAACTTTAAATATTAAGCAAAACTAAACTAGTAATTAATATATTAATACTAGCTACAGAAATAATAATACTAGTTTTAATAATTAAAACTATTTTTATAAAAGTAATAATTATAATAATAGCTATAATAATAATAATTAAAGATTTTATAAAAGTAATAATAGCTATAAAAGCTAAAACTAATACTATAAAAGCAATAATAATAAAGGTTATAGCTAGTATTAAAACTAAAAATATATAAATAACTAAAGTAATAATAATAATATTTATACTTTAAAGAACTGTTATACTTTTAAAACTTCTTTAAATTAACTTTAAAACAATAATAAAAGTAATTTAAATTTAAACTTTTATAAAAACTTTATTTACTATAGCTATAAATAATTTAGCTATATTGCTTTTAATTGCTTTTAGCTTAAGGGTAATAATAATAATAGCAATAATAAAAACAATAGATTTAGTAGCTATACTAGCTATAATAATAATATTATTTAAAAACAAACTATTTAAAAAATCCAAGTAAATAAAAACTAGAATATAAATAAAAAAAACTAGAAATAGCAATTAAAGTTTTATATACTTTTTTTATAAAAGCTATAATACTATAACTTAGGAAATAAATAGTAAGCTTAATACTAATTATATTAGTTATAAGTTTTAAGCTAAAGTTATTATTTTATATACTTATTTTATGCTGTTTTTATACTTTTTACACTATTTATTTTGTTAGCTTTATAAAACTATCTATTAAAACTTATATTAATTTTAATTTATATGCTAAATATAACTATATTAGTTTTACTTTTGCTTTTTATTATAAATTGCAGCAAGCATTTTTTTGTATACTTATATTATAGCATGCTACTAAAAGTAGATTTTTTACTTATAAAGCTTATTAAGTTGTTTATAAATTAATTAATAATTGCAGTATTATTTGCAAAATTAAGCGTGCATACATAGCTATTAATTATAATTATTGCTTTAAAAGTAGCTTTTTTTTACTATTTTAAACTACTTTAAAAAATAAAGGAATTATATTAAATTTAAGCACTAATTAATAGTTTTTTAGATTATATTGCTTTTAAGTAAAAATACTTAGCTTAACTAAGTTTATAAAAGCTTGCTAAAACTAGGCTTGCTGCTATGTTATTATTTAACTATTTAAACTTATATAATTTAAAAAGTTAAAAAAAAGCTTTAATTATTTTGATTTTATAGCAATTTTAGAAAAGTTTTATAACTTATTTAAGTTTTTTAATACTAGCAAAATAAACATATTACTATAATTAAAGCAAAAAAACCTTACTATTAAGCTAAAAAAAAACGCAGTTATATTTTATTTTTTTATATATTTATTAGCTTAAAATAAACTAAAAAAACTATAAAAATAGCTTAATAAAATACTAAAAGCAAAAAAAATTAAAAAGTTTACTAGTTTTGCTAGCGCTTTAATTTTTTTTATACTTAAGAAAAATAAAAGCTTATGCTTATATATAAACTATAAAAAATTTAATTAAGTTATACGTAAAAATTAATATATTTTACTACTTATTTTAAAGCTGTTTAATAAAATTTTAAAAGTTAAAATCTTTAGTAAAATTAACTTTAAGAACGCTTATTATTGCTTATATATTTAAAAAAAAAATAAGTAAAAAACAGCGTTTTATATATGCTATAGCTATTATAAATTTTTAGTTATATTTATAAGTTTATTAAATGCTTTTACTACTTTTTAAAGTTATATATAAAAAGCACTTAATAATATAATAAATATATTTTATATTATATATTTTAATAATATGCTTATTTTTTTTCTAAATAAGGATTTTTATATAAAATATGTTTAAAACATTATTAAAAAGCTATAAAAAGCAAAACTATACGTTAAATTATTTAAGTGCTAATTTTATTAAAAAAAGATTAAATTTTTAAGTTATATTATTTTTAGCTAAAAAATTAAAATAAACTTTTTATATATAAATATTATTTAGTAATAGTTTATATTAAATATTTATTAAGCGTTATAATAATTTTTAAAGTTTTATAACTTTTATTACTGTTTTATAAACAGGTATTTTTATATTGTTGCGCTTTTGTTTAAATATTTAAAAAAAAACATAACAAAAACAAAAAAAAGTTAAATTTCTTTAGATAATTTTAAAAAAAAAGCTTTTAAAAACCTTTAAGATATATTTAAGCAAGCTATTTTTTTTATACATTTTAACTTTAAAAAACAAATATTGCTAAAAATTAATTTTTTTAAACTAGCTTTTGCAGGAAATTTATTTTAGCAAAATAATTAAAGCATTTTTAAACTAGTTATGTTTTATTTTTAAAAGCTATTTAAAAAAAAAATGCAATATAATATATTTAACTAAAAAATATTTATAATAATAAATTGCTTTAAGTATTAGTAGTATTATTTATAAAAAAACAATTTATTAGTTAAAATATTAATTAATTATGCTAATTTTTAAGCATTTATAAAAACATTAAAGCTTAATAAAAAATAAACTTATTAATGTTTATTATTAGCTTTTTTTAACTTTATTATTAAATATTAAGCAAGCAAAAAAAACAAAGCTAATTTTTTTTTGCGCTATTTTAATTATATAGCTGTTTTATTTAGTAATATTAATATTTTTTTAACGTTAAAAAAAAAAGTTGCAGTAGTATAGCAAGTTAAAGTTTTTAATTTATATTTTAGTGCTTAAGCTAAAGCTTTATACTTTAAAATTATATTTGCTAAAAAAGCCTTTTTTATTTAAGTAATTATACGTTTATATATATAAATAGCTATAAGCTTAAAAAAATTAAAAAATTTAAAAGCTTTTAAAAAGCTAAAAAACTTTATTTAAAAAGTTTAAAAAAAAAACCTTAAATGCTATATAATTATAAAGTAATTAAAGGCAAAAAAGCTTATAAATTTTTAATAGTTAATAAAAAAATCTTTAGTTTGCTATAAAAATAAAATTTATATTTTTTTTAAAAAAGTTATATATTTTTAATTTATTAAGCTATATTATAATAATCTTTTAGCTAAACATTTTAGCTAAAGTTGCACTTTAAAACTATTATAATAAAAGTTTTATTAAAGCAACATAAAACTAAATATTAAAAAGTATATATAAAGCTATATAATTTACTTTAAAACTAAAGCAAAATATTACTAAAAGTATAATAAATTTAATGCTTTATTAATATTTAATAAACTTATATAAAAGCTATTTATAAATTTTATTATAAATTTACTAAAAACTTTTTATAAAAAAAAACTAATTAATACTATTTTTATTATTATAAATAAATTTATTAAGCTTATATACTTATTTTTAGTTAATATTATTATAATTTTAGTTAAACTAGCAGTTTTATTTTACTATAAAATTAAATATATTTATAATAGCTTAAAAAGTATTATTTTTAATAAAAGCTTTATTTTTATTAGCTAATTTTAGTTTAATTTATATTATTACTTAAAAGTTAAACAAAAGCTTTTAGTAATATTTTACTTTAAAACTAATAAACAAACAAAATAAATAAACTAAATAATTAAAAGCTATTTTAAGTGCTTTATAAATAATAAATAAACTAATTAGTTTTAATTTTTATTTTAAGCTTTTTTTGCTATAAATTTTGCTATTAATTTTATAATTAAACAATTATTTTTTAAAGCTTTATATAATTATATGCTAAAATTTTGTTTGTTTATTAAGAATAACTTTATATTAAAAAAAATTTTAGCTATATAAAAACATTTTAACAAGTTATAAACTATTAAAAACAAAATAACAAAGCAATAATAAATTATAACTAATAAATATATAGAATATTATAATAATAAACATAAACTTATAACTTTTAAAACTAAAAACTTAGTAATACTATTAATAAAAAATATTAAGTTTAAAAATAAAAAGTTAGCGCTTAAGTTTATTAAACTTTTTTAAATTCTTTTTATAGTTAGTTTATAAATATATTATATTAGTTTTTTAAAACAATATAGCTGTTTTTATTCTGTTTTTTTAATTTAGCTGCTTAAGCTTTAAAAAGCTAAACATAAATATAGTTTACTTATATTAAACCTTAAAAATAAATTAAAAAAATAAAAAGTTAAAAATATAATAAATAAAATAACTTATAATAAAGAAAAATATTATTTTATTAAATAAAAAGGCTAGCTAACTAAATATAATTAATAAGTACTTACTATTAATATTATAGTTTTTAAAGCAATTAAAAACTTTAAAAAGTGCTTAAGTTATAAAAAAAAAGCAAAGCTATTAAGCTAATAAAATAATATTAATTTATTATTAATTTAGCTATAAACTAAAGCTTAAATATATTATATATATTAATTAGTTATTTTTTTGTTTTTAATTATATAATAAGAATTATACTTATTGCTTTAAGTTTTAAAATATTTGCGCTTTATTAATAAGTTATATATAAAAACACTATAAATAAATTATAATATTTTTACAAAAAAGCTTTAAAACATTAATTATTAAACTTTAAAACATTTTTATGTTAAAAAAAGCTAACTAAATATTTTTATTTATGTTTATTAGTAATAATTAATATAGTTTTATATATATTTTTTTTAAAAGAAATAAAAGCAGCTTTTTAAGCTATATATTTATAGTTTATAACTTGCACTTTAAGTGCAATTAAATAAGCATATTACTAGCGTTAAAAATAGTTTTAATTTTATTAGAAAATTTTATAAAATTAGTTTAAATAAAGTTATTTATAGCGCTTATATAAAAAAGCTTAATAACTTAGCAAACTAAAGATTTATGCTTTATTATTAAGTGTTTATATTTAGTATAATGTTTTTGTATTATTAATTGTTAGTTAAACTTTATATAAAATAAAAACAAAATAACTTATTTTTATGTTGCTAACTTTGCTAATTAATTAAAATTAAGTTTTATAAGTTAATAAAAAACGCAAAAATGCTTTTAAAAAACAAAACTACATAGCTATAAAGTTAATATAATAATTATTTAAAGTTTTTTAAACAATAGCGCAATTTTTATTTATAATAACTTTTTTATAGTTATTTTTTTAAAAAACAAAAAAATAAATAAACTAGTTTAATAACTTTTAAATATGCATTATATTAAAATATAATATAACAAATAGCTAACTTATTAATAAAACTAATTTAAAATAAATATAAATTAACTTATAAGCTTATATAAAGTATAGCTATTTATATAGCTTATATAAGCTATTACTTTTAAGTTTTTAAATTTGCAAATTATATTTAAAAGTAAACTATTTTTTAGTTAAAATACTTTTTTAAAACGCTTAAAACAAAGCTAATATATTAATAAACTACTTAAAACTATTGCTTTTTTAATAGTTTTATATTTTTTGTTTTTAGCTTTAGTAATTTGCTTACAAAGTTTGCAAACAGAAATTATTATAAAAACAAGCTAATGTTTAGCTAGCATAAAAACTTTAATATTTGCATTAAAATTAAACTTATTTTTTGCGTTATTTATATTAAAATTGCATAAAACAGCATTTAAATCTTTATTTAGATTTATAAAGTTTAAATCATTTTTATTTTTATTTTTATTTTTTTTTTTTTAACTTATAAAAAGCTTAATAGTATTTATATTTTTATTAAAATTAAAGCTGTTTTAAGAAAAAAGCAAACCGCTAAGACTTTTATTTTTATTACTAAAGTTATTAAACTTTTAGCAAGAAAGTTTATTAAAGTTCTGTTTTATAATAAAATTAAATTTATTTTTAAATAAATTTAAGCGTAAAATAAGTTGCAATAATTTTTTGCGTTTATGTTTACAATTATAGCTTTAATTATAATTGCGTTTACGTGTATTATTTTTAATTACTGCAAGTTTAAGCAATATAATCGTAATATAAATAGTAATTAAAAAAAAAGCAGAAAAAATATAAAATAAGTATAAAAATAGCAGTAGTAAAATGTATAGCTAAAATTAATTGTTTAACAGTAGCTAAAGAAAAAAAAAAAAAAAAAAAAAAAAAAAAAAGAATATATAGCAATAGAAATATAAGCGTAAAACTTGCTATAAATATAGCATAAAACAAACGTAACTTAACACATAAACATAAGCATAAGTATATAAGTACTTTAATTATTATATTACATAAGCATTTTATTTAATATATTATATTTATGCTTAATTACTTTATATTACTTTATTTTACTACTTATATTTAAGATTAATTACTTTAATTAATTTTACTTATATATAGGTTAAAAACAACCTAATTAAAAAAAAAAGAATAGTTATTATAACTAGGCTACTTAGATATTTTAGCATATATTACAGGTTATATATATATATAAAATATTCTTTTTATACTTATTTTATAGAAGTTTTCTTTTTTCTTTAAGCTTTAGTTTTATTAAATATTTACTATAAAACTAAAAATATATTAACTATTGTACTTAACCTTTAATGCTTTATACCTCTTATGACATAATGTTTTAAATATGTTTTATATAAAAATTTTTATTTAAAAAAAAAATAAGCACATTATTAAAATATATAATATAAAATATATTTATTATATTATTAAGTGCTTTTTATATATAACTTTAAAAAGTAGCAAAAGTATTTAATAAACTTATAAGTATAACTAGAAATTTATAGTAGCTATAGCATATATAAAACGCTGTTTTTTATTTATTTTTTTTTTAAATATATAAGCAATAATAAGCGTTTTTAAAGTTAATTTTGCTAAAGATTTTAGCTTTTAAAATTTTATTAAGCAGCTTTAAAATAAGTAATAAAGTATATTAATTTTTGCATATAACCTAATTAAGTTTTTTATAATTTATATATAAACATAAGCTTTTATTTTTCTTAAGTATAAAAAAAATTAAAGCGCTAATAAAGCTAATAAACTTTTTAATTTTTTTTGCTTTTAGTATTTTATTAAGCTATTTTTATAGTTTTTTTAGCTTATTTTAAGCTAATAAATATATAAAAAAATAAAATATAACTATGTTTTCTTTTAGCTTAATAGCAAGGTTTTTTTGCTTTAATTATAGCAATATGTTTGCTTTACTAATATTAAAAAACTTAAATAAATTATAAAACTTTTTTAAAATTGCTATAAAATTAAAATAACTAAAGCTTTTTTTTAACTTTTTAAGCTATATAAGTTTAAATAGTTAAATAATAGCATAACAATAAGCTTAGTTTTAGTAAACTTTTATAAACTTAGTTAAACTAAATATTTTTACTTAAAAGTAGCATAATTTAAAAAACTATTAATTAGTGCTTAAATTTAGTATAATTTTTTTATTTTTTAAAGTAGTTTAAAATAATAAAAAAAAGCTGCTTTTAAAGCAATAATTATAGTTAATAGTTATGCATACACGCTTAATTTTACAAATAATACTACAATTATTAGTTAATTTATAAATAACTTAATAAGCTTTATAAGTAAAAAATCTACTTTTAGCAGCATGCTATAATATAAATATATAAAAAAATGCTTGCTATAATTTATAATAAAAAGCAAAAATAAAACTAATATAGTTATATTTAGCGCATAAATCAAAATTAACATAAGTTTTAATAAGTAGTTTTATAAAGCTAACAAAATAAATAGTGCAAAAAATATAAAAACAGCATAAAATAAATATATAAAGTAGTAATTTTAGCTTAAAACTTATAGCTAATATAATTAATGCTAAGCTTACTATTTGTTTTTTAAGTTATAGTATTATAGCTTTTATAAAAAAGATATATAAAACTTTAATTACTATTTTTAGTTTTCTTTATTTATATTTTGGTTTTTATTTATTTAGATTTTTTAAATAGTTTGTTTTTAAGTAATATTACTATTATAGCTAATATAGCTACTAAATCTATTATTTTTGTTATTACTGTTGTTATTATTACCTTTAAGCTAAAGGTAATTAAAAGCAATATAGCTAAGTTATTTATAGCTATAATAAGTAAAGTTCTTATAAAAGTTTAAATTTAAACTACTTTTATTATTATCTTAAAGTTAATTTAAAAAAGTTTTAAAAATATAACAGTTTTTTAAAGTATAAATATTATTAGTATTACTTTAGTTATTTATATATCTTTAGTTTTAGTACTAGCTATAACTTTTAGTATTATTATTTCTATAATATTAGTTTTAGCTTTTATAGTTATTATTGCTTTTATAAAATCTTAGGTTATTATTATTATAGCTGTTATTATAATTATTGCTTTTATAATAGTAGTTTTAATTATTAAAACTAGTATTATTATTTTTATAGCTAGTGCTAATATACTAATTACTAGTTTAGTTTTGCTTAATATTTAAGGTTAATCTATTAATAATTCGAACAATATTTAACTTTAGTTTTTTTTTACTATAGTTTAAGCGTTGTTTTTTAGTTATTAGTTTTTAGCGTTATTATATAATATTAACTATATTAGCTTATATAATTAGCAAAAAATTATAATAGTTTATTAACTTTTGCTAAAGTAATACGTTTAGTTTTTAGTAATATAATAAAGCTTTTTTGCTTTTGTTTTAGCAAACATTTTAAAGTTTAATACTAGCAAAGTATTAATTAAATAACCTTAAGTTTTAGTTAGCTTGTTAACTTGCTTATTTTAATTATATATTTATGCTAGCTTATAAAAAAGCAAATTGTTTAAATAAAGTTTTAGTTTAGTTTAAAAACATTTTTTAGTTAATTTTAAATTGTTTTTTTTTTAAGGTTAATAACCTTTATAATGCTAATTAATAAACATTTTTATAGTTTTAATTTATATTGTTATACGTATATAAAATCTTGTTTTTATTACAGCAGAATTTCTAATTAGCTTTTTTAAAAATAGTTTAAAGTTTTTTTATTTACTTTAGCTAGCATTAATAAATAAATTTTATGCTAAAAAAATTATAGTTAAACTTTAATAGTTAGCTAAAATTAGCATTTTTAAATAAGTAGCATTAATAGTAATATAAGCAATTTTAACGTAATTAGTATTTAGGTTTTTTTTAATTATGCTTTTTATTAAAGCTAAAAAATAAAAAGTTGTTATTATTACTAAAATCCTTATGTTTTTATTTTTAACTTAAGTTATAAAATTGTTTTTTAAGGTCTAAAAAGTTCTTTTGTTTTTCTAAAAATATTATTTTTTAGTTCTTTTGTTTATTTAATTATAAAATAAACGTAATATAAGCTATCTTTAATTTTAAAGCAACTTGTTTGCTTTTATTTTTTTACTGCATAACTTGTTGCTTTAGCTTTTTAATTTTAGCTAAAAGCTATATAATTTATGTTTGCAACAATTAAGTATTAGCACCTAAAGCACTAAATAATTATTGTTTACTTAAGCTTAGTTTTAAAAATAATTTGTGCTAAGTTTGTTTTTAGTTCATTATTAAAGTTTGTTCTAAAAAAAAGTTATTAAAAATAGCATTAGCTTATATAGTTAATTAGTATTTAGCTATTCTATAGTATAATAAAGTATTATAAATAACTTTATTTTAAAAAGCTTTAAAATTGTTATAGAAAATATAAAGCATTAAAGGTTAAGTATAATAGTTAATATATTTTTAGTTTTATAGTAAGTATTTAATAAAACTAAAGCTTAAAAAAAAAAAAAAACTCCTATAAAATAAGTATAAAAAAAATATTCTATATATATATATAACTTATAATATATGCTAAAGTACTTAAGTAGCTTAGTTATAACACTATTATGCTTTTTGTAATATATATTTATAACTAGTTTAGCTTAAATATATGTATTAACTAATGTTAAGCTTATATATTTAAAGTTATAAGTTATTTTGCTGCAGTTTTTATTAGTTATTTAATCTATAATATTAAATAAAGTAATTAATAGCTTGCTATTATATAGTTTAAGCTTTTATAACTGCTTATTGTTATGCTTTTTTGCTATAACACTAATTCTTAAAATAAAAGTAAATATTTTAGTGCTTTATATTAAAGTATTATTAATAGCTTTAAAATTTGTATTTATTAAACATGCTAAAATGCTTAAGCTATATTATTACTATATTATTTATGTTATAATAATATGTTATGCACTTTTTATTGTTGTTTTTTTTATGCTAACTATATAAAAACATTAATAATTTTTGCGTTTATAATATTACTAGCAAGTTTATTAAGTGCTTATAATGTAAAAAAAGCAAAATAAGCGCTAAAAATAACAGTTATAATTTTATAAATACTTTTAACTGTATTAATATTTATACGTTTTTAAGCTTTACTTTATGTTTATTTTAACTATTAAAGTTCTTTTAATTTTAAGTACTGCTAATAATTCTTTAGCTTAAAAAAATTAATAAAAAACTTTAATTATTTATTAAAGCTTGCATAGCTATATGTTATTTTTGTACTAATAAAAATATTTAAGCTATACTTATAGCTAGTATATAACTTTAAGTTATAATTAAAAAAGCAAAAAAAGCTATAATAAGTAAAAAAGCTAAAAGTTTTATATAAATAAGCTAGTTAAAAAGTATTTATATAACTTTTAAAGGTTAACATTATTATATATTTAGTAGCTAAAAGTTTTAATAAAATTTTAATATTTAATGCTTAATAAAATTGCTTAATTGCTTTGTTTTTTTATAATGTATGCTTTTTAACTTTTATAGTTTTATATTTATAATTTTATATTACTGTTTTTAATACTTTATTATATTATGCTTTACTTTAAAATTTATAAATGTAAATTTATAATAAGCAGCTTTCTTAAAACTATAAATAACAAATAGCTTTATAATAAATGTTTTAGCTTTTGCTTTGTAGTTATAATAAACTTTTTTTAGCTTAAAGAAAAGCTAGTATTAATGCTTAACTGCTTTTGCTTCATGTTTAAAAGCCTTTGTTTTTATGTTTTTGTAGCTACTTATAACTTAATTAGTTTTTTAGCTATGTTATAATAGCTAAGCTTTCTTATATTTAGAACTTATTTAGCTATTTTACGTGCTTTTTTTAGGTCGTATAATAACTAATAGCTTAATTAAAAATTTATCTGCTTTTTTAGTGTGCTGCAAATACTTCTTTTGTTTATATAATTATATACTTTTTATATTTAGTTATTTACTTAGTTTTTAGCTTTTTAGCTATTAATTTTTTATAACTACTAAGCACTAATATATTTATTACTTTTAAACTTTTAAAACCTTTATTAATGCATAATAATAAAAATACTTTAAAAATCTCTTTAATAAACTATTATTAAAAATCTTATTATTACTTATAAATTAAAACTTTAAAAGCAAACTTATTATATTAATATATAATAAGTTTATTATACTTTAATAGCTTTTTAATTAATAAGACTTAATATATAAAAACAAATATTAATATAAAAAGTTAAATAATAAATAATTTATAAAATAAACTTTTAAAAATATACTAAAAAAATATTTAAAAAATAAAAATGCTAAACAGCATTATATAAATAAATTTTACTTAATAACTAATAAACTAAATTTAAGTTATACTATTAAAAACAAAAAGTTAAAAATTAAATTTAAAGATTTTAAAAACTTTTAAAACTAATAATATATTAAAACAATAAACTTTAATACTTTTATTAACTATTTTTATTAAAAAAAAAGCAGTAATAAAAAAAAAAAAGTTAAGTAGTAATAATAAAAAAAAACTAACGTTAATATTAGTGCTATAAAGCAAACTAGTTGTTTTAACTTAAAAAATAGCTTAAATATTAAATGTTATAACCTTTAAACTAGTATAAATATTAGCTATAATAATTAAAGCAGCAATAATAACTACTATTATAATAATAAGTTAAAGTTTTAAATAAATAATTATATTATAACTAATGCTAATATTATTATTAGCAAACTTAACGCTTATTTTTATTATTGCTATATTTAAAGTAATAACTTAAAATAAAAAACTTAACTTTTTATTACTATTATTACTTTTATTATTAAGATTATTTATAATATTAAAAATATTAAACATTAAAAGTTTTAAACTTATTGCTTTAAAGCTTTATAATAAATTTATAAATATAAAAACTTTTTTAATTTATGTTAAATTTTATTTAAAATAGCACTTTATTATTATTATAAAAAAAAACTAAAAAGTAATAATTATTTTATAATTTTTATTAAAAAAAGTACTAAAATAGTTTTAATTTATTTTAAAGAATTTTTTAAAAGCTAATAAGTTAACTAATTTTAAGCTAAAAACAAAAAAAATTTTTAAAAACTATATTAAGTTTAAAAATTAAATAAAAACATTATTTAAAAATACTTAAAAAGCAAAACATGCAAAAAAAGCACTTTATTGCTTAAAATAAACAAAAGTAGTAATAAATTATGCTATAAAATTTAAACAATTAGCAATAATTTTAAAATTACTTAAGCTTATATTATTTTATTTATTTTATAGTAAACTTAAAACTTAAGTTTAAAATAAACTATATAAAATAAATAAACTAATAAAAATTAATATATATATTAATATAGTTATTATAATTAATTAATAATTATTTAACTAGTATTTTAAAACTAAAAAAACTAAAAAAAACAAAAAAAAAAAATACTTAAAAAAGTATTAAATAAAGATTTAAGCAAATTAATAAAGTTTAAAAATTATAACTTTAAAATATGTTTAAAGTTAAATGTTAAAACTATAAAAAAAAAAAACACTTTTAAAAATAATGCTAATTTAAAAAAAGAAACAAAAAAAAAAGCTATAAAAAAGAAAAGATTTTTTAACTTAAAAAAAAAGTATAAATTATAAAAATTTAAAATAACAAAAAACAATAAAGCAATTTAAAAAATATGTTTTTAAAGCAAAAATATAAAGTTATTATTTTAAATTAAAACAAAAATGCTATATTAAACAAAACTAAATGCTTTATTTATATAAATTAAAATAAATAAACATATAAATATTATTTAAAAGCTTTATAATTATTAAAACAAATTGCAAAAAAATATATTT
>MU400845.1:0-32370 GCA_022578965.1 Xylaria sp. FL1777 | reverse complement strand
ATAAAAAACAATAAAGCAATTTAAAAAATATGTTTTTAAAGCAAAAGTATAAAATTGCTATTTTAAGTTAAAACAAAAGTGCTATATTAAATAAAACTAAATGCTTTACTTATATAAGTTAAAATAAACAAGCATGCAAATATTATTTAAAAGCTTTGCAGTTATTAAAACAAATTATAAAAAAATATATTTGCTATACAAACGATTAAAATTATTTAGTATATAACCTAAAAAAATAGTTTAACTAAAAGTAGTAAACAACAAAAAGTAATAAGTTAATATAATTAGCAGATTTATAAAACTATAAAAATTTCGAACTACTAAAGCTTAAAATATAGCTTAAAAAAAAGTTATATTTAAAAAAACAAAACTATAATTATAAATAGTATAATTACTAAACCAATTATAAACTACTAAAATACTTAGTTGCTAGATAAACTTAAAAAAACAGAATTTATAAAACCTTAAAGCAAAAATAAATAAAATTAAAAGCTATAAAAAACACTACAAAAAAAAAATTAATAAAAATAAATAAAGTATTTTTATAGCTTAAATTGCTTTAAATGCAACAAAACAAAAAAGCATTAATAGTTAGCGCAAAAATTAATACGTTTTAAAAACTAAAACTAGTAATTTAATTAATTGCTAAAAGTTATTACTATAATAAAACTATAATAAAAAACAATAATAATATTTTATGCTTAAAAGATTTAAAACATAATAAAGTATTATAAAATTGCTATATAATATATTATTGCTACTAATATTTACTTAATAAACTAAAGAATAATTAGTTTTTTAAACAAATTGCAAAAACAAAAATATAGGACTTTTATAAATTAAAGTAATTAGTTATAACTATAGTTTACTACAAAAATCCACAAAAATTTATAATATTTAAAAAGGATTTTAATTGTACTTATAACACTATTCTAAAAAAATATAAAAATAATTGCTATAAATATTACTAGCTAATTAAAGCATAGCTATACTAAGAAATAGTTGCTAAAAGCAAAAAAGCTTAAAAACCGCAATTTAAAGCTTGCTTAAAAACAAAAATAAAACAAAGTACAACAATATTTAAAGTATAAAATAAAATAAGCACTTAAATATCTAACAAAAAAAAGTTAAAAAAACAGAATAAGCACTTGCTAAAAAAGCAGCAAGTAGCTAAAAAAACTAAGGCCTTACGTAAAGTTTAATGCAATAATTAGTAAAACTAATTTAAAGTTAAACTTATATATTAAAAAAAAAAATATAATACTTTAATTAACTTAGAAACATAAGCTAATATAATTTTACTTAAAATAGCAAAACAAAATAAAATTTTTTAGAAATATAAGCAAAAATCCTAAAAAATTAAAGGATTTAATAAAAGCACTTTTAGCTATAATAACAGTTGTATACTTAAAAAAACTAAACTTTTTAATATATTTATATAAAAACATAAAAAACAAATTGTATTAAATATTGCTAATATATTTAATTATAATATTATTTTAGGAATACTATAGTTAAAAACTAGCAACTTTTTAATTTAATAAAAAGCAAAGATTATTAATTAAAAAAATAAAAAACAAAGCAAAAAAATCAGAAAAATCGCAAAAAAAATTTTGAACAAAATACTAAAAGTATATTATAAATTTTATAAACTATTTAAAAAAAAAGAAAAAAAAAAACTTTTTAAACATAACTTATAAAATTATTATATTTTTATTAAAGAAAAATGTTAATTAAAGCTTTATTAAGTATACTATATAAGCTTAAATAAAACAGATGCTTTATAAAAATACATTTAAAAAAACTTAGCAAAAAGATTTTTAAAAAAGTTTTAGTTATTTGTTAAATACTTTATAGTATTAGTACTTAAAATAAAAAATAAAAAACAACTAATTAATAAAAAAAAAAAACTAGTATAGCAAGTAATAGTTAATTATTAACTATTAAACATAATTACTATTATAAATAAATACTTCTTTATTTTATTAATAATTATAAGAAAAAATATTAGCTAAGCAAAATAGTTTATAGCAGTTAATATTTTAAATAAATATTATGCTATTAAAATAACTAAAAAAAAAAAATAAAAAACTGCTATATAAATAGTATATAAACTGTATAAATACATAGTTATGCTATAAAAACTATAAAACGTACTAGCTAGCTTTTAATATATAATAATAATGCTTTTATAAAAGTTTTTAAACAAATTTATGTTTATTTACTTAAATAATATCTTGATTTACTTTAAAACATTAAAAAAACACAAAAAACACGTAACTTAAGTATTAAAAATACTTAAATAAGCAAAATTATAACTTAATATAAAAAAATACGTATAGCATACATAAAAAATTAATTTTTTAAGATTTATAATTACTTTAGAACAAATATAGATTTAATAGTTAAAAATTAATATAATACAAAACTAAAAAATACCTAACTTAGCTACTATTATAAATATATAATAAGCATTAAGATTTTTAAACTATGTTTAAATGTTGATTTAAAACTTTAGAAAAATAGCATTTTACTTTATAAAGTATACAAAAAAAAAATACAAAAAAAAGTTTTTCTTAATTTTAAAAAAAGCCTAAAAAGCTTTTAAAAAACTAAAACTAAAAGTTACTTTTAATTTTATGGTTAAACTACTTAATCTATAAAAAAAGAAAAAGCTAAAAATAAATGCTTTAAATAGTATAATTATAAAAGTTTTAAAACAACTAAAAAACAACAAAAAATAGCACTTAATAGTTTATTACTTTAAAGCATTATAAAACGTAGCATTATAATACTTTATATATAATAAAAAACTGCTTATAATTATTATAGCACTTAAAAAGTAAAAACTATTTCTTATAAAAACTATAAAGCTAATTAAGATTTATTTAAATTATTAAAACTTAACAAAATTTATAACTATATAAAAGATTACTAAACAACATAAAAATTAAATGGTTTTTCTTTTTAAGTTTAACTTTAAAATATATTACATTAAAAGAAAAAAAAACATTTAAGCAAACATACTTAGTTAATAAAGTTAAAAAAGATTTAAAGTTTTAAAAAAAAACATTTAAGTATTATATTTTTAAAGAAATAAAAGCTTAAAAGTTAAAGTTATACTTAAAAACTTTACGGATATATAGCTATAATAAGCTTATAACTTAAAAAAGTTAGCATAACTATAAAAATATAAAAGATTAAAAAGTAATAAGCTAATATATAAACATAAAGTTTATTTACTAGAATTTTTACGAAACAAGTTTATTAAGGAATTTTATAAATATTTATTATATAAATACTAAAAAACAACAAAAATAGTCTAACGATTACGGAAAAAATACAATTTTTTAAAACTATAAAACATAGTTAAATCTATTATAAAAAAGTGCAATATTTGCAATAAAGCTAAAGTAGCCTAATATAAGCTTTATAAACTGTTATAACTTATATAAATATTTAAACAAGCATAGCACACTATTGCTTAAGATTTTATTATAGCATTACTTTTATTAACTAATTTAGTTATAAAAGTATAATACAATAAAATATAGATTATTATTAATAGATTTACTAAGTATGCTTATTTTTTGCTATTTAAAAAAAATGCAACAGCTAAATAACTTATATATGCTTTTGTATGCTAATATTTAAACAAGCATAAACTACTAAAAAAAATTATTTTAAACAAAAATAAATTGTTTACTTTTAAGTTTAAAACTAGTTTTTTTAAACTTATTAATGTTAAACTAAAGTTTTTAACTGCTTATTACTTATAAACAAATAAATAAACAAAAAAACTAAACTAAATACTAAAATAATACTTATAAAGTTATGTTAACTATTAATAAAACAATTAAATAAAACTATTACTAATAGTACAAATCTTATATAATATATTAATAAACAAAAATATAAACATATTTTTGTATAAAGCTGTTTATAAACAGCAAGCAACTATTAAAAAACAAAAAAAAACATTAATAGAAATACTTGCTATTTTAATTATAGTACTTCGAGCAAGAACTATTGCAACAAAAATTAAAACACTACAAGCTAAACTACAACTATACTTTTAATTTTTATAACAATAGATATTAATATACTATAACAAAAAACAAACTAAAAAACTAACTTTTAAAAAAAAAAACAAGATTTATTTGCTACAACAAAAATAAAATGCAAACATTAATATTTTTTAAATTAAAATAAAACAACTAAACAATAAATTAAAATTCAAAAAACTTAGCTTTTTTAAAATTAAAAAAGTTATTTTACTTATTAACTATAAACTGTTATTACTAAAGAATATGCAAATTTACTTTATTTTTTATATTTTTTTATTAGAACTAGCATTTATTAAAACACTTATTAAAATATAACTAAAGATAAAAACAAATTAAAACATTTATAAAGTTAAAAATATACTAAATTTCCGTTAAAACAATAATAACATTAAGTATTTTGTTAAATAAAAAAAATATTTATATGCTAATAATACTTAAAAACTTAAAAAACACTTAAAAACTGCTAAAATAATTATAAACTAGTTTTACTGTTAATACTTTAACTAGCTAAAGCTAAAAAAAAAAGATTAACTTTAAACAAAGCGTTTAATATATTTTAATTAAGCTTTAAAAAAACAACTAGCAATAGTTATGCTGCTTTAATATACTATTTTTGTTTTTTAGCTATATAGCGCTTTTTTGTTTTGACTTGCTTAAGCTTTTTTAAACTACTTAAACTATAAGCTATAATAGCAGCTATTTTTTTTTGCTATAGTTTTTTTTATTGCTTAAAACAGTAGATTTTTGCACTTATTTTTTTATGCTTTTTTATTAGCAAGTCTAATTTATTTTTTAGCTTTTTGTGCTAAAAAGTAAGCCGTTATATTTGCTTTAAAAACAAACTTTTAGCGTTGCAATTTGCTTGTTTAACTGCAATATATTTAACATATTAATTAGAGTTAAATTTTAATATTAAACATTTTGTGCTATAACAATTGCAGCAAAAATATAAAGCTATTTCAATTAATTTTAGTTTAATAAAAAAAAGCAAAGCAAGATTTTGTTAAGCTTTTTGTTTGGAACGCAACAAGCAAAGTTTCTTAGAAACTTTATTAAATATAATAAACGCAAAAACAAAAAACAGAAAATAAAAAAAAAAAACTTATAAAAGAGAAAATATAGAATTATTAGAATAATAATTACGAAAAAAGGAAAATAATATTATAAAATAGGTTAACTAAGCTAATTAAAAGCTAAGTATAAAAAAAGCATGCATAAAAAAAGTTCTATTTATTAAAAAAATATATATTTAAACTACTATAAAGGTTTAATATATAAACTTAATAAACTTAAGCGTTAAATTTATTAAGCTTTAAACTTAACGAACTTAAGCATTAAGTTTATTAAGCTTTAAACTTAAAACAATATAGCATTAAGTTTATTAAAGAAAGCAATGTTTATAAATTATTACTACTGTTTCTTTTGTTTATATAAATATGCATTTCTTATATTTAATTATTTATTTAGTTCTAGTTTTTTAGCTATTAATTTCTTTATAACTGCTAAGCATTAATATACTTATTACTTTTAATTTTTTAAAACCTTTATTAATGCACAGTAGTAAAAGTACCCCGAAAACTTCTTTAATGGACTACTATTAAGGATTTTATTGTTACCTGCAAATTAAGACCTTAAAAGCAAACCTATTATATTAATGTATAATAAGTCCGTTATAAAACTATTTAAAAAAAAAAAAAAAAAAAAACTTTTTAAATATAGCTTATAAAATTATTATATCTTTATTAAAAAAAAATATTAACTAAAGCTTTATTAAGTATACTATATAAGCTTAAATAAAACAAATGCTTGTTATAAAATGGGTTAACTAGGCTAGTTAAAGGCCAAGTGTAAAAAAAGCATGCATAAAAGGAGTTTTATTCGTTAAAAAAATATATATTTAAACTATTATAAAGGTTTAATGCATAGACTTAATAAATTTAAGCGTTAAGTTTATTAAGCTTTAAACTTAACAAACTTAAGCGTTAAGTTTATTAAGCTTTAAACTTAAAACAATATAGCGTTAAGTTTATTAAAAAAAGCAATATTTATAAATTACTACTACTGTTTTTTTTGTTTATATAAATATATATTTTTTATATTTAGTTATTTATTTAGTTTTAGTTTTTTAGCTATTAATTTTTTTATAACTACTAAGCACTAATATACTTATTACTTTTAATTTTTTAAGACTTTTATTAATGCATAGTAATAAAAGTACTTTAAAAACTTTTTTAACGAACTACTATTAAAAATCCTATTATTATTTACAAATTAAAACTTTAAAAGTAAACTTATTATATTAATATATAATAAGTTTATTATACTTTAATAGCTTTTTAATTAATAAAACTTAATACATAAAAACAAATACTAGTATAAAAAGTTAAATAATAAACAATTTATAAAATAAACTTTTAAAGGTATACTAAAAAAATATTTAAAAAACAAAAATGCTAAACAGCATTACATAAGTAAACTTTATTTAATAATTAATAAACTAAATTTAAGTTATATTACTAAAAACAAAAAGTTAAAAATTAAGTTTAAAGATTTTAAAAACTTTTAGAACTAGCAACATATTAAAACAACAGATTTTAGTACTTTTACTAGCTACTTTTATTAAAAAAAAAGCAGTAATAAAAAAAAAAAAGTTAAGCAATAGTAATAAAAAAGAACTAACGCTAATATTAGCGCTACAAAGTAAACTAGTTGCTTTAATTTAAAAAGCAGCTTAAACATTAAGCGTTATAACTTTTAAACTAACATAAATACTAGCTATAATAATTAAAGCAGCAATAATAACTGCTATTATAATAATAAATTAAAGCTTTAAACAAGTAATTATATTATAACTAATATTAATATTACTACTAGTAAACTTAACGCTTATTTTTATTATTGCTATACTTAAAGTAATAACTTAAAATAAAAAACTTAACTTTTTATTACTATTGCTGCTTTTATTATTAAAATTATTTATAATATTAAAAATACTAAATATTAAAAGTTTTAAACTTACTGCTTTAAAGCTTTATAATAAATTTATAAATATAAAAGCCTTTTTAATTTACGTTAGACTTTATTTAAAATAGCACTTTACTACTATTATAAAAGAGGACTAAAAAGTAATAATTATTTTATAATTTTTATTAGAAAAAGTATTAAAATAGTTTTAACTTATTTTAAAGAATTTTTTAAAAGCTAATAAATTAACCGACTTTAAGCTAAAAATAAAAAAGATTTTCAAAAATTACGTTAAGTTTAAAAATCAAATAAAAGCACTATTTAAAAATACTTAAAAAGTAAAATATGCAAAAAAAGCACTTTATTGCTTAAAACAAACAAAAGTAGTAATAAATTATGCTATAAAATTTAAACAATTAATAATAATTTTAAAATTGCTTAAGCTTGCATTATTTTACTTATTTTATAATAAACTTAAAACTTAAGTTTAAAATAAACTATGCAAAATAAATAAATTAGCAAAAATTAATACGTATATTAATATAGCTATTATAATTAATTAACAATTATTTAATTAGTACTTTAAAACTAAAAGAACTAAAAAAAACAAGAAAAAAAATACTTAAGAAAGTATTAAACAAAGATTTAAGCAAATTAATAAAGTTTAGAAACAATAATTTTAAAATATGTTTAAAGTTAAATGTTATAACTATAAAAAAAAAGAATACTTTTAAAAATAATGCTGATTTAAAAAAAAAGACGGAAAGAAAAGCTATAAAAAAAGAAAGATTTTTTAACTTAAAAAAAAAGTACAAGTTATAAAAGTTTAAAACAATAAAAAATAACAAAGCAATTTAAAAAATACGTTTTTAAAGCAAAAGTATAAAATTGCTGTTTTAAATTAAAATAAAAATGTTATACTAAACAAAACTAAATGTTTTATTTATATAAGTTAAAATAAACAAGCATACAAATACTATTTAAAAGCTTTGCAGTTATTAAAACAAATTGTAAAAAGATATATTTGCTATATAAATAATTAAAGTTATTTAATATATAACCTAAAAAAATAGTTTAATTAAAAGTAGCAAACAATAAAAAATAATAAATTAATATAGTTAATAAACTTATAAAACTACAAAAACTTTAAACTATTAAAGCTTAAAATGTAGCTTAAAAAAAAGTTATGTTTAAAAGAACAAAACTATAACTATAAATAGTATAATTATTAAACTAATTATAAACTATTAAAACACTTAGTTACTAAGTAAACTTAAAGAAATAAAACTTATAAAACTTTAAAGCAAAAACAAATAAGATTAAAAGCTATAAAAAATACTATAAAGAAAAAACTAATAAAAATAAATAAAGTATTTTTATAGCTTAAATTGCTTTAAATATAATAAAATAAAGAAGCACTAATAATTAGCGCAAAAATTAATACGTTTTAAAAACTAAAACTAGTAATTTAATTAATTGCTAAAAGTTATTACTATAATAAAACTATAATAAGAAATAATAATAATATTTTATGCTTAAAAAATTTAAAATATAACGAAGTACTATAAAATTGCTATATAATATATTATTGCTATTAATATTTACTTAATAAACTAAAAAATAATTAGTTTTTTAAACAAATTGTAAAAACAAAAATATAGGATTTTTACGAATTAAAGTAGTTAATTATAACTATAGTTTATTACAAAGATTTATAAAAATTTGCAATATTTAAAGAAAATTTTAATTGTACTTATAATACTATTTTAAAGAAATATAAAAACAATTGCTATAAATATTACTAGTTAATTAAAGCATAGCTATACTAAAAAATAGTTGCTAAAAGCAAAAAAGCTTAAAAACTATAATTTAAAGCTTGCTTAAAAGCAAAAACAAAACAAAATACAATAATATCTAAAATGCAAAATAAAATAAGCACTTAAATATTTAATAAAGAAAAGTTAAAAAAACAGAATAAATATTTGCTAAAAAAGCAACAAATAGCTAAAAAAACTAAAGCTTTACGTAAAGTTTAATATAATAACTAGCAAAATTAATTCAAAGTTAAACTTATATATTAAAAAAGAAAATATAACACTTTAATTAACTTAAAAGCATAAGCTAACATAATTTTACTTAAAGTAGCAAAACAAAATAAAATTTCTTAAAAATATAAGCAAAAATCCTAAAGGATTAAAAGATTTAATAAAAGTACTTTTAGCTATAATAACAGTTATATACTTAAAAAAACTAAACTTTTTAATATATTTATATAAGAACATAAAAAACAAATTGTACTAAATATTGCTAATATATTTAATTATAATATTATTTTGGAAATATTATAGCTAAAAACTAGCAACTTTTTGATCTAATAAAAAGCAAAAACTATTAATTAAAAAAGTAAAAAATAAAGCAAAAAAATTAGAAAAATTGCAAAAAAAATCCTAAACAAAATACTAAAAGTATATTATAAATTTTATAAACTATTTAAAAAAAAAGAAAAAAAAGAACTTTTTAAATATAGCTTATAAAATTACTACATTTTTATTAAGAAAAAATGTTAACTAAAGCTTTATTAAGTATACTATATAAGCTTAAATAAAACAAACGCTTTATAGAAATACATTTAAAAAAACTTAGCAAAAGGATTTCTAAAAGAGTTTTAGTTATTTGCTAAATACTTTATAGTGCTAATACTTAAAATAAAAAATAAAAAACAACTAATTAATAAAAAAAAAAAACTAATATAGCAAATAGTAATTAATTACTAACTATTAAACGTAATTATTATTATAAATGAATATTTCTTTATTTTACTAGTAATTATAAAAAAAAACATTAGCTAAGCAAAATAGTTTATAATAATTAATATTTTAAATAAATATTATGCTATTAAAATAACTAAAAAAAAAAAATAAAAAACTGCTATATAAATAGTATATAAACTATATAAGTATATAGTTATGCTATAAAGACTATAAAACGTATTAGCTAGTTTTTAATATATAATAATAATGCTTTTACAGAAGTTTTTAAACAAATTTATGTTTATTTATTTAGATAATATTTTGATTTACTTTAGAACACTAAAAAAACATAAGAAATATATAACTTAAGTGTTAAAAATACTTAAACAAGCAAAATTACAACTTAATATAAAAAAATGTATATAGCATATATAAAAGATCGACTTTTTAAGATTTATAATTACTTTAAAACAAATATAGATTTAATAATTAAAGATTAACATAGTATAAAACTAGAAAATACTTAATTTAGCTACTATTATAAACATATAATAAGCATTAAGATTTTTGAACTATGTTTAAATATTGATTTAAAACTTTGGAAAAATGGCATTTTATTTTATAAAGTATACAAAAAAGAAATATAAAGGAAAGTTTTTTTTAATTTTAAAAGAAGCTTAAAAAGCTTTTAAAAAACTAAAACTAAAAGTTATTTTTAACCTTATAATTAAACTACTTAATTTATAAAAAAAAAAAAAGCTAAAAACAAATGCTTTAAATAGTATAATTATAGAAGTTTTAAAACAACTAAAAAATAATAAAAAATGGCACTTAGTAGCTTATTACTTTAAAGCACTATAAAATGCAGCATTATAATACTTTATATATAACAAAGAACTGCTTGCAATTATTATAGCACTTAAAAAATAAGAACTATTTTTTATAGGAACTATAAAGCTAATTAAGATTTATTTAAATTATTAAAACTTAATAAAATTTATAACTATATAAAAAATTACTAAATAACATAAAAATTAAATAGTTTTTTTTTTTAAGTTTAACTTTAAAATATGTTACATTAAAAAAAAAAAAAACATTTAAGCAAATATACTTAGTTAATAAAGTTAAAAAAGATTTAAAGTTCTAAAAAAAAACATTTAAATATTATATTTTTAAAGAAATAAAAGCTTAAAAGTTAAAGTTATACTTAAGGACTTTATAAATATATAGCTATAATAAGCTTATAATTTAAAAGAGTTAGCATAACTACAAAAATATAAAAGATTAAAAAATAACAAGCTAATATATAGATATAAAGTTTATTTACTAGAATTTTTATAAAACAAGTTTATTAAAGAATTTTACGAATATTTATTATATAAATACTAAAAAGCAACAAAAATAGTCCGATAATTATAAAAAAAATACGATTTTTTAGAACTATAAAACATAGTTAAATTTATTATAAAAAAGTGCAATATTTGTAATAAAGCTAAAGCAGCTTAATATAAGCTTTATAAACTGCTATAACTTATATAAATATTTAAATAAGCATAACACACTATTGCTTAAAATTTTATTATAGCATTACTTTTATTAACTAATTTAGTTATAAAAGTATAATATAATAAAATATAGGTTATTATTAATAAACTTACTAAGTATGCTTATTTTTTGCTGTTTAAAGAAAATATAATAGCTAAATAACTTATATATGTTTTTATATGCTAATATTTAAATAAGCATAAACTACTAAAAAAAATTGTTTTAAATAAAAATAAATTGTTTACTTTTAAGTTTAAAACTAGTTTTTTTAAACTTATTAGTATTAAACTAAAATTTTTAACTGCTTATTACTTATAAACAAATAAACAAATAAAAAAATTAAACTAAATACTAAAATAATACTTATAAAGTTATGTTAACTACTAATAAAATAATTAGGTAAAACTATTATTAATAGCATAGATTTTATATAATATATTAATAAACAAAAATATAAACATATTTTTGCATAAAGCTGTTTATAAACAGTAAGCAACTACTAAAAAACAAGAAAAAACATTAATAAAAGCACCTGTTATTTTAATTATAGTATTTTAAGCAAAAACTATTGCAATAAAAATTAAAACGCTATAAGTTAAACTATAACTACGCTTTTAATTTTTATAACAATAAATATTAATATACTATAACAAAAAACAAACTAAAGAATTAACCTTTAAAAAAGAAAATAAGGTTTACTTGCTATAATAAAAACAAAATGTAAACACTAATATTTTTTAAATTAAAACAAAACAACTAAGCAATAAATTAAAATTTAAAAAACTTAGCTTTTTTAAAATTAAAAAAGTTATTTTATTTATTAACTATAAACTGTTATTACTAAAAAACATGCAAATTTACTTTGTTTTTTATATTTTTTTATTAAAACTAGCACTTATTAAAATACTTATTAAAATATAACTAAAGATAAAAACAAATTAAAACATTTATAAGGTTAAAAATATACTAGATTTTTATTAAAACAATAATAATGTTAAGTATTTTATTAAGTAAAGAAAATATTTATACGTTAATAATACTTGAAAACTTAAAAAATACTTAAAAACTGCTAAAATAATTATAAACTGGTTTTACTATTAATACTTTAATTAGCTAGAGCTAAAAAAAAAGAATTAACTTTAAATAAAGCGTTTAGCGCGTTTTAATTAAGCTTTAAAGAAATAACTAGCAATAATTATGCTGCTTTAATATATTATTCTTGTTTTTTAGCTATATAGCGCTTTTTTGCTTTAATTTGCTTAAGCTTTTTTAGACTACTTAAACTATAAGCTACAATAGCAGCTATTTTTTTTTGCTATAGTTTTTTTTGTTGCTTAAAACAGCAGATTTTTATATTTATTTTTTTATGCTTTTTTATTAGCAAGTTTAATTTATTTTTTAGCTTTTTGTGCTAAAAAGTAAGCTGCTACATTTGCTTTAAAAACAAACTTCTAGCGTTATAATTTGCTTGTTTAGCTGCAATATATTCGATATATTAATTAAAGTTAAATTTTAATATTAAATATTTTGTGCTATAATAATTGCAGCAAAAACATAAAGCTATTTTAATTGATTTTAGTTTAATAAAAGAAAGTAAGGCAAGATTTTGTTAAGCTTTTTGTTTAAAACGTAACAAGCGAAGTTTTTTAAAAACCTTACTAAATATAATAAGCGTAAAAACAAAAAACAAAAAATAAAAGAAGGAAATTTATAAAAAAAAAAATATAAAATTGTTAAAACAACAATTATAAAAGAAAAAAAATAATGTTATAAAATAAGTTAATTAGGCTAGTTAAAGGCTAAGTATAAAAAAAGCATGCGTAAAAAAAATCTTATTTGTTAAAAGAATATATATTTAAACTACTATAAGGGTTTAATGCATAAACTTAATAAACTTAAGCGTTAAGTTTATTAAGCTTTAAACTTAATAAACTTAAGCGTTAAGTTTATTAAGTTTTAAACTTAAAATAATATAGCATTAAATTTATTAAAAAAAGCAATGTTTATAAATTATTACTACTGTTTTTTTTGTTTATATAAACATGCATTTTTTGTATTTAGTTATTTATTTAGTTTTAGTTTTTTAACTATTAATTTTTTTATAACTGCTAAGCATTAATATACTTATTACTTTTAATTCTTTAAGACCTTTATTAATGCATAGTAGTAAAAGTACTTCGAAAACTTCCTTAACGAACTACTGTTAAAGATCTTATTATTATCTGCAAATTAAGACCTTAAAAGCAAACCCGTTATATTAATATATAACAGGTCCGTTATAATGCTTTATAAAAATACATTTAAAAAAATTTAGCAAAAAAATTCCTAAAAAAATCTTAGTTATTTATTAAATACTTAATAATACTAATACTTAAAATAAAAAATAAAAAACAACTAATTAATAAAAAAAAAAAACTAATATAGCAAATAATAATTAACTATTAATTATTAAACATAATTATTATTACAAATAAATATTTCTTTACTTTATTAGTAATTATAAAAAAAAACATTAATTAAGCAAAATAATTTATAGCAGTTAATATTTTAAATAAATATTATGCTATTAAAATAACTAAAAAAAAAAAATAAAAAACCGCTATATAAATAATATATAAACTATATAAGTATATAGTTATACTATAAAAATTATAAAACATATTAGCTAGTTTTTAATACATAATAATAATAATTTTACAAAAGTTTTTAAACAAATTTATATTTATTTACTTAAATAATATTTTAATTTACTTTAAAACACTAAAAAAACATAAAAAACATATAACTTAAGTATTAAAAACACTTAAACAAGCAGAATTACAACTTAACATAAAAAAATATATATAGTATATATAAAAAATCAACTTTTTAAAATTTATAATTACTTTAAAACAAATATAGATTTAACAGTTAAAAATTAACATAATATAAAACTAGAAAATACTTAACTTAGCTACTATTATAAACATATAACAAGCATTAAAATTTTTAAACTATGTTTAAATGTTAATTTAAAACTTTAAAAAAATAGCATTTTATTTTATAAAATATACAAAAAAACAATATAAAAAAAAATCTTTTTTAATCTTAAAAAAAGCCTAAAAAGCGTTTAAAAAACTAAAACTAAAAGTTACTTTTAACTTTATAATTAAACTACTTAATTTATAAAAAAAAAAAAAGCTAAAAATAAATGCTTTAAATAGTATAATTACAGAAGTTTTAAAACAATTAAAAAACAACAAAAAATAATACTTAATAGCTTATTACTTTAAAGCATTACAAAACGTAGTATTATAATACCCTATATATAATAAAAAACTGCTTGCAATTATTATAACACTTAAAAAATAAAAACTGTTTTTTATAAAAATTATAAAGCTAATTAAAATTTATTTAAATTATTAAAACTTAATAAAATTTATAACTACGTAAAAAATTACTAAATAATATAAAAATTAAATAGTTTTTTTTTTTAAATTTAACTTTAAAATATACTATATTAAAAAAAAAAAAAACATTTAAGCAAACATACTAAGCTAACAAAATTAAAAAGAATTTAAAGTTCTAAAAAAAAATATTTAAGTGCTATATTTTTAAAAAAATAAAAGCTTAAAAGTTAAAATTATACTTAAAAACCTTATAAATATATAACTATAATAAACTTATAACTTAAAAAAGTTAGCAAAACTATAAAAACATAAAAAATTAAAAAAAAACAAGCTAATATATAAACGTAAAGTTTACTTACTGAAATCTTTACAAAATAAATTTATTAAAAAATTCTATAAATATTTATTATATAAATACTAAAAAGCAACAAAAATAGTTAAACAACTACAAAAAAAATATAATTTTTTAAAACTATAAAACATAGTTAAATTTATTATAAAAAAGTATAATATTTATAATAAAGCTAAAGCAGCTTAATATAAGCTTTATAAACTATTATAACTTATATAAATACTTAAATAAATATAACATATTATTGCTTAAAATTTTATTATAGCACTACTTTTATTAATTAATTTAGTTATAAAAGTACAATATAATAAAATATAAATTATTATTAATAGATTTATTAAGTATGCTTATTTTTTATTGTTTAAAAAAAATATAATAGCTAAACAACTTATATATACTTTTATACACTAATATTTAAATAAATATAAGCTACTAAAAAAAATTGTTTTAAACTAAAATAAATTGTTTACTTTTAAGTTTAAAACTAGTTTTTTTAAATTTATTAGTATTAAACTAAAGTTTTTAACTGTTTATTACTTACAAATAAATAAACAAACAAAAAAACTAAACTAAATATTAAAACAATATTTATAAAGTTATATTAACTATTAATAAAATAATTAAATAAAACTATTATTAATAATATAAATTTTATATAATATATTAACAAACAAAAATATAAACATATTTTTGCATAAAGCTGTTTATAAATAGCAAGCAATTATTAAAAAACAAAAAAAAACATTAATAAAAATATTTGCTATTTTAATTATAGCATTTTAAGCAAAAACTATTATAATAAAAATTAAAACGCTATAAGCTAAATTGCAACTATGTTTTTAGTTTTTACAACAATAAATATTAATATATTATAATAAAAAACAAACTAAAAAACTAACTTTTAAAAAAAAAAACAAAGTTTACTTGCTATAACAAAAACAAAATATAAACATTAATATTTTTTAAATTAAAATAAAACAACTAAGCAATAAATTAAAATTTAAAAAACTTAGTTTTTTTAAAATTAAAAAAATCATTTTACTTATTAACTATAAACTATTATTACTAAAAAATATATAAATTTACCTTATTTTTTACATTTTTTTATTAAAACTAGCATTTATTAAAACACTTATTAAAACATAACTAAAAATAAAAACAAATTAAAACGTTTATAAAGTTAAAAATATATTAAATTTTTATTAAAACAATAATAACTTAAAATATTTTATTAAATAAAAAAAATACTTATATGCTAATAATATTTAAAAGCTTAAAAAATACTTAAAAACTGCTAAAATAGTTATAAATTAGTTTTACTGCTAATATTTTAACTGCTTAAAACTAAAAAAAAAAAGTTAACTTTAAAAAAAACGCTTAAAAAATTTTAATTAAACTTAAATAAAGCAGCTTGCGCTACTTTAGCTTGCTTTTTTTATTATTTTTGCTTTTTTGCTAGCACTTTTTATTCCTTTTTAATATGCTTTATTTTGTTTAGTTTATTTAAAAACTAAAGCTTTTGTTAAACTATTTTAATACTTTTTGCTTTTAAAAAACGTTTTTATATATAAAGCTAAGCTAACTTGCTTAAAATAAAATTAAAGCTATTTTAAGCTTGTTTTAATTTTTTTTAAACTAAAAATAACTATTGCTTTATTTGCTTTTTTTTTTTTTTAAAACAATAGTGCTTAAAAACTATATTATTAATTAAGTTAATTAAAACTTTTAATTTATTATAAAAATAACTAGCATATATACATTTAAAATAATAAAACATATTATTTGTTATTTTGTATATTAATAACTAATTAAAGCAGTAAAAGTAAAATATAACTTTATAACTAGTAAAATTAATAAAAAAAGCAAAAACAAGTTTTTGCTTTATTTTAAATAAACAGTTAATTTTTTTAATGTGCTTTAATATTATAACATATAAAAAAAAAAAAAAAAAAAAAACTTATAAAAAATTATTAAAACAATAATTTTAAAAAAAAAAAATAGTGTTATAAAATTAGCACAAAAGTAGCCTTTAAAGCAGCTTAATGCTTTTATATATATTTTGCGCCTTTTTTTTTGCTAATTAAAGCTAAAATTATATAATAATTTATTTAGCTTACTAAGCTTATAGTAATTTAAAGCTTATTAAGCTTATAATAATTTAAAGCTTATTAAGCTTATAGTAATTTAATGCTTATTAAACTTGCAATAATTTAAAAAAAATCACTACTTTTTTTATTTTTTTTTTGTTTATATAATTATATACTTTTTATATTTAGTTATTTATTTAATTCTAGTTTTTTAGCTATTAATTTTTTATAACTACTAAGCATTAATATATTTATTACTTTTAATCTTTTAAAGCTTCTATTAATATATAATAATAAAAGTACTTTAAAAACTTCTTTAATAAACTTATCTTAGGTGCCTTAAACTAGAATAGTCCTTGCGTTTATACTTCTTTAGCTATACTACCCTTTTACTAATTATAACCCTTTTTACCCCTCTTAACACAAACTCGGAATTTTGGTTTAAGGCAACTATGTTAATTTTTTTGCTTATATCTTTATTTAAAAAACAACAAACTATAATTTATTTATGTAGCAACTTTAAATTTGTTTAAAGTTATACTTAATTAATTAATTATTGTATTTTGCACATAGTTATATTTTTTTTGTATTTTTCTAACGTTTGGTTTTTGTTGCATTATATACTATAGATTTTCTAACTAAAATATTGTTTTTTTTACTATTGTTTTTTTTGTAATTACTTTGCTTGCTTATATAGTTTACTATATTAGCGTTTATACCACCTTTTACATCTAAATTAACTAACTTTTTTAATATTACTTTTATTGCTTTTAACTTTAAAAATAATTTTAATTATAAAAATAATAATTTAAACAAGAAATTTAATTCTGTATGCTAGTAATAAGTTGCAATAAATATGCAAAAGTACTAGTATTATAATTGTAATTAAGGCTACAATTTTTGTTAGTTTTTAAAAAGATAGCTTTTATTGCGAATTATAACTAGTAATTAGTTAGAGCTATAAATACGCAAAATAGTTAACGTATTAAAAAACCCTAAAATTTAATAGCGTTTTTAAAAAGCTAGTATTTAGATAAAATTTAAGAAAAACAATGCAAGTTGTAATATTGCTAACATTTTTGCATTTTAAAACAAGCTTTTTATTTTATTTAAATAATTAGCTTTTACTAAATTTAATCTTAAAGTATTTAGGGCTCTTAATAAAAAGCCTTGTTAAGTTAAAAATGTTTATAATATGCAATAAATTAAAAGGTTATTTCGTTTTTTTTAGTTTTAAATCTAAAATGCATTTTTACGTTTTGCTGCTTTTTTTTTAAGTATTCTTACAAATTAGCAAACTAAGCATAAATTTTATAACGCAATTAAAGCTAACATATTGTTTTTTTATATTGCTAAAGCATATATAATTATAGCTTTATTATTAAGTATATACGTATTTTTAATAAGCAATTTTTTATAGCAATTTATTGGCATTTATTTTTATAATAATAAAACATAAACTTAAGTAATTAATACTTTTGCTTAATTTAAAATATATGTTAGCTATAAGTTTGTTTTAAAACAGCTAAATAAAATAGCTAAATAAAGTTGCATATATAGCAGCTAATTAACTAATGTTTTAATACTTAAATTAATAAATATATAGCTTAACTTAAAGCGTATTGCTTATAATTTAAGTGCTATATTTATATATAATAATTTTAACTTTAAAAATAGTATTTAAGATTTTAGCATAAGTTATAAAAATATTATGCAAAATTTAACTAACTGTTTTATAGTTATTAGTTTAAACATGCTTAGCTTATTTATGTAGTTATAATAGCATACTATTACTTCTTTTAAAAAAAAATGGCTTTTTTTTTACTTAATGCTAACTTTAGTTTATATAAGTAAAGCAACTAATTATTTATTAATTTATGCTGTTTGTTTTTTATTTAAATTATTATATTTAGAAAGGTTTGCTTTATTTTTAAATATTGCACGACCATAAAATAACATTAGCTATATTTTGCAAACCTTTGCTATTTACAAAAACAAAAAGGAAATATCTAGAGTATATTAAGTTTACAATACTTTATTTTGCACTATTTTAAATTATTAAAACTATAATAAACAACTTGCAATAATATATAAAAATTAAAAAACTATATTTTTTATTTAAGCTATAGTAGCTGCTTAAATAAAAGCAAGCAACATATATAACTATAAACAATAAATGTTTTTTGTACTAGCTTTTTTTTATATTGCGTTAAATTTTATTTAACTAATCTTTTAAACTTTTTGAGATTTTTTTGTAAAACATAACGTATAATTCTTTAGCTGCAAGCAACATATTAAAAAAAATAAAGTTTAATACTATTAAGCTTTATTATTACTACGTAATAGGTTTTATGCTTATATTTTAGCGTTCTTAATTTATAACTTAGTTAAATTTAGTATACTATTTTTTAATAAAATTTAATTAAATTATATTTAAATAGCATTAAAAAGCATAAATCTTATATTACTTAAGCAAAAAATTGCAGCTTTATAGTTTTAATAGTTAAAATATGCAAATTAAACAAAAAAATATACTTAAAACAAAGGCAAATTAATTAACATTAAGTTTTAAAGCTATTGCTAATATATAAATATTATAAAATATTTACTTATAATAATTATAGCAGTTTAGCTTAGCAACTATAAAGTACTACGTTAAATTATTTCTTACTTTTTTATTTTTTTTTATAGAAAAAAGTTTAGTAATTATAAACTAAAAATATTATATTTTGCTTAGTTACTTTATTTTAATGTTATAAAACTAGAACTTATAATAGAAATATTGCAGTTAGGCCTTATTTAATGTATTATAGCTAAAAGCAAATAAAAAACTATTAATTTAGTTTTAAAGCATATTAATAATGCTTTTGTAATTAATATAAAAAATAATAAGAACTTTACGTAGAATATTTTTATTATATTTAATTAATTAGCTATTATAAGCTTTTATACTGCTTTAATCCGTAGTAATATAAAATAGTTCTTTTAAATATATTAAAATAAGCAATATACTTTTTTTTTTATTAACCGAAATGTTATTAAATATGCTTATAAAATATATATTAATAGCAACATTAAAAAACGCACTAATAGCTATACTACATTATATAATCTTTTTAATGCGCTAGATTTATTAATAAAAAAAAAATAACAACTTGCTAATACTAAAATTAATAAGTTTAATATTAAGGTTATTTAACTAACTAAAGTTTTAATATAGTAAAACATACTAAGTTTAGCTAATAAAAATAAGCTATTTATTAAAAGTAATAAAAAATAGCAGCTATATATTTTTAATTATAAAAAAGTAAAAAAAAAAGAAAAAAAAACTAAAGAACTATAGCTAAATATAAATTAACGCAAAGTATTATATACGTTTTACTTCTTTTGTTTTTTTTTTGGCCTTTTAAAACTACTATTTGCTAGCAATTCTTTATTATGCTTTAGTAGTTTAAATTGTATTAATAAATTTATAGCTAGTAATACATTTATATATATAAAAAAAGCACTTAAAAGTAATGCAATTATAGTTAGTTTTACTAAAAACAATAAAACAGAAGTTATAGCTGCTATTAAGCGTAAAGCTAACTAGCTTAACTATATATTAAGCGTTTAATAAATATTTAACTGCTGCTTTGTTTGCATTTTTAGTGTTAATTTTAAGGTTAAACAAGGTATATTTTTAGTAGTATTTTTAATTTGTGCTTTGTTTGCAAAATGCTTAGCATACTTATTAAAAACATGCTAATATATTATAAAAAGCTTAGTATATAAAACGTAGCTATATTTTTTTTATTTATTTTATTTAAATATTTTTATAGCATTATGAACTAAAAAAAACATAATATTTATATTAACTACTTTATTAAATATAGCAGCAATATACTATTAAACTTTTTTTAGCATAAAATATTTTGCTATATTATTAATAGCAAAATTTAAGTGTTAATATAAGTCTACAAAGTGTTTTGCGCAAAATTTCTAAAGCTTTTGCTATAAAAACCAAAAGATAGTTTTTTTTCGAAGCGCAAACTGCTAGCGTATTTTTAGCAGCAACCTTAGTAGTTAGCCAAAGTTATAATAACATAAATTATAGCACACTTTTTATTATATATCTTTTTGCTTTTTAAAACCTTTATTATTTAGCTGCTATAAAAACTATAAAGCATATTTTTTAAAGCATTTTATATTTATAAACTTATATATGTTTAGCTAAATAGCTTATAGCTTGTTTTTAAACTTTAGTTTAGCTTTAGTTCATTTAGCAAGCTTAACTAGCTTAAACTGTTTTAGTTTAAAGTTAACTATTAAACTATTTTTATTTTTAAGCTTATTAGTTGCAATTAATTAGTAGTTTAATAGTATAAACTATATATAGCTAAACGTTAAGCTTTTTAATGCGCTATTGCTTATGTTTGTTATAAAACGCAAATTACTTTAATTGTTTTTTAGTAGCTTTTTTTTACGCTTTAGTTTAAAAGGCTTAATTTTCTGCGCTTTTAATAAATTAAAATACTAATAGAAAGTAAAAAAAAATGCTGTTTTTTATGTTATATTATTTTAAATAGCTTAGCTAAACCTTTATAACAGGTTTAAAAAGTTTTTAAAAATAATAAAGCTAAACTAAACAATATATATTACATTATAAATATTTATTTTTATTTTAAAAGCTATAGTAATAAACATAATCTAACAAAAAAAGTTTAGCTTTATAAACTTATTATATAACTGCTATTAGTTATTAAAACGTATATTTGCATTATATTTTTAAATAAAGCGCTTTATTTTAGTTAAAATAAACTTTAACTTTTAAAGCTATATTATTAAAAAATAGCACGTAGTAATAAGCTTTTTTTTGCTATTTATAAAAATAATAGTTTTAAGGATTAAGTATGCTATACTGCGCTATGTTTTGCTAATTAGAAAACTTAATCGCTAGTAATTTTTTATAATAGTACTTTTTTTTATAAAATAAACAACAAAAAATATATTAAGCTAATTAACTAAAGTACAAACAAATTGCAGTTTTTTTAAATAGGTACTTTGCTATTAAAATCTAGCTTTAAGCAATATAAACTCCTAGGCGTTTAAGCTTAATATAATAATATAGCTAAACTATAGTATATTTTATAGAACTAATACTTTTATATAATATATATTAAAGTATGTAATCTGGAAATCTTTTTATTAATAAATTATATAAAGCTTATTAATAGCTATAAATGTAATTTTTTAGTTAAACAAAGAGTTATAAAACAAGTTAATAAAATGTTTTTAAGTAGCTTGTTTAAACCTAAAAATAACATATATAAAGCGTTTTAAAGCTAATTTAGCTTATATAGCATTATTTTATTAAACAATAAAAACATACTTTTATAACTACTTATGTAATATTAACTAACTTTTATTATATTATTTATTATTAATAATAAACAAATATTAAAAATTTAAGCAATTAAGTTAAACTAATTATATTTTAATTGTTTTAATAAGCATAACTGCAAAGTTATTATGCTTTATATAATAACTAAAACAGTTTGTAATACAATGCTTTTTTTATAACTAGTTTAAGCTACTAGTATAATATTACTATAACAAAATATTATACGCTAAATTAATTTAACTTGCTTAGCTTTAAGCTTAAGCTTATATAATTCGTTAAATTAACAATAATTTAAAATAGCACTAGTAATAGCTTATATAAAGTTATATTTTAATATATGCTATTAGTTATGTTTTAATTGCAGTAAAATATACTACATAAAATACTAAATATAATTATTAAATAAATGCTTTAATACTGCATTACTAGCTAGTTTATTTAGTTTACTAAGCTTTTTAATAAATTTTAAAAGTTTTAAAGCTATTAGTTTTTCTGTTATAACTAGGCTACTTAGGTACCTTAGCATATGTCACAGGTTATATATATATATAAAATATCCTTTTTATACCTATTTTATAGAAGTTTTCTCCCTTTTTTAAGCTTTAGTTTTATTAAATACTTACTATAAAACTAAAAATATATTAACTATTATACTTAACTTTTAATGCTTTATACTTCTTATAATAATTTTAAAGCTTCTTAAAATAAAATTACTTATAATACTTTATTATACTATAAAATAGCTAAACATTAATTAACTATACGAGCTAATGCTATTTTTAATAGCTTTTTTTTAGAATAAACTTCAATAATAAACTAAAAATAAACTTAGCATAAATTATCCTTAAAACTAAGCTTAAGCAAATAATAATTATTTAGTGCTTTAGGTGCTAATATTTAACTGTTGCAAATATAAATTGTATAGCTTTTAGCTAAAATTAAAAAGCTAAAGCAGCAAGTTGCGCAGCAAAAAAATAAAAGCAAATAAGTTGCTTTAAAATTAAAAATAGCTTGTACTACTTTTATTTTACAATTAAATAAACAAAAGAACTAAAGAACAATATTTCTAAAAAAACAAAAAAACCTTTTAAACCTTAAAAAACGATCCTATAACTTAAGTTAAAAATAAAGACATAAAAATCCTAGTAATAATAATAACTCTTTATTTTTTAGCTTTAATAAAAAGCATAATTAAAAAAAACCTAAATATTAATTACGTTAAAATTGCTTATATTACTATTAGCGCTACTTATTTAAAAATGCTAATTTTAGCTAATTATTAAAGTTTAATTATAACCTTTTTAGCATAAAATTTACTTATTAATGCTAGCTAAAGTAAATAAAAAAACTTTAAACTATTTTTAAAAAAGCTAATTAGAAATTTTATTATAATAAAAACAAGATTTTATATGTATATAGCAATATAAATTAAAACTATAAAAATGCTTATTAATTAATATTACAAAAGTTATTAACTTTAGAAAAAAAACAATTTAAAACTAACTAAAAGGTATTTTTAAACTAAACTAAGATTTTATTTAAGCAGTTTGCTTTTTTATAAGCTAGCATAAGCATATAATTAAAACAAGCAAGTTAATAAGCTAACTAAAACTTAAAACTATTTAATTAATACTTTGCTAGCATTAAACTTTAAAATGTTTGCTAAAACAAAAATAAAAGAGCTTTATTATATTATTAAAAACTAAATGTATTACTTTAGCAAAAGTTAATAAACTATTATAACTTTTTGCTAATTATATAAGCTAATATAATTAATGCTACATAATAACGCTAAAAACTAATAACTAAAAAATAACGCTTAAACTATAGTAAAAAAAAACCAGAATTAAATGTTGTTTAAACTACTAATAAATTAACTTTAAATATTAAGCAAAACTAAACTAGTGATTAATATATTAGCACTAGTTATAAAAATAACAATATTAGTTCTAATAATTAAAACTACTATTATAAAAGCAATAATTATAATAATAGCTGCAATAATAATAACTAAAAATTTTATAAAAGCAATAATAGCTATAAAAGCTAAAACTAATATTATAAAAGCAACAATAATAAAAGTTATAGCTAATACTAGAACTAAAAATATATAAACAATTAAAATAATAATAATAATATTTATACTTTAAAAAACTATTATACTTTTAAAACTTCTTTAAATTAACTTTAAAATAACAATAAAAGTAGTTTAAATTTAAACCTTTATAAAAACCTTACTTATTATAGCTATAAATAACTTAGTTATATTGCTTTTAATTGCTTTTAGCTTAAAGGTAATAACAATAATAGCAATAATAAAAACAATAAATTTAGTAGCTATACTAGCTATAATAGTAATACTACTTAAAAATAAACTATCTAAAAAATTTAAGTAAATAAAAACTAGAACATAAATAAAAAAAACTAAAAATAACAATTAAAGTTTTATATACTTTTTTTATAAAAGTTATAGTATTATAACTTAAAAAACAAGTAGTAAGCTTAGTACTAATTATACTAGCTATAAGTTTTAAGCTAAAATTATTATTTTATATATTTATTTTATACTGTTTTTATATTTTTTATACTATTTATTTTGTTAGCTTTATAAAACTATTTATTAAAACTTATGTTAATTTTAATTTATGCGTTAAATATAACTATATTAGTTTTACTTTTGCTTTTTATTATAAATTGTAGCAAGTATTTTTTTGTATACTTATATTATAGCATGCTGCTAAAAGTAGATTTTTTATTTATAAAGCTTATTAAGTTGTTTATAAATTAATTAATAATTGCAGTATTACTTGCAGAATTAAGTATGCATGCATAGCTATTAATTATAATTATTGCTTTAAAAGCAGCTTTTTTTTATTATTTTAAACTACTTTAAAAAATAAAAGAATTATACTAAATTTAAGCATTAATTAATAGTTTTTTAAATTATACTGCTTTTAAATAAAAATACTTAGTTTAACTAGGTTTATAAAAGCTTGCTAAAACTAGGCTTGCTATTATGCTATTATTTAACTACTTAAATTTATATAGCTTAAAAAATTAAAAAAAAGCTTTAGTTATTTCGATTTTATAGCAATTTTAAAAAAGTTTTATAACTTATTTAAGTTTTTTAATACTAGTAAAGCAAACATATTGCTATAATTAAAGCAAAAAAACCTTGCTATTAAGCTAAAAAAAAACATAGTTATACTTTATTTTTTTATATATTTATTAGCTTAAAATAAGCTAAAAAAACTATAAAAATAGCTTAATAAAATGCTAAAAGCAAAAAAAATTAAAAAGTTTACTAGCTTTATTAGCGCTTTAATCTTTTTTATACCTAAAAAAAATAAAAGCTTACGTTTATATATAAACTATAAAAAACTTAATTAGGTTACGTATAAAAATTAATATATTTTATTACTTATTTTAAAGCTGCTTAATAAAATTTTAAAAGCTAAAATCTTTAGCAAAATTAACTTTAAAAACATTTATTATTACTTATATATTTAGAAAAAAAATAAGTAAAAAATAGCGTTTTATATATGCTATAACTACTATAAATTTCTAGTTATACTTATAAGTTTATTAAATGTTTTTGTTACTTTTTAAAGTTATATATAAAAAGCACTTAATAATATAATAAATATATTTTGTATTATATATTTTAATAATATGCTTATTTTTTTTTTAAATAAGAATTTTTATATAAAACATGTTTAAAATATTATTAAAAGGCTATAAAAAGCAAAATTATATGTTAAGCTATTTAAGTGCTAATTTTATTAAAAAAAGATTAAATTCCTAAGTTATATTATTTTTAGCTAAAAAATTAAAATAAACTTTTTATATATAAATACTATTTAGCAATAGTTTATATTAAATATTTATTAAGCGCTATAACAATTTTTAAGGTTTTATAACTTTTATTGCTGTTTTATAAACAGGTATTTTTATATTGTTGCGTTTTTATTTAAGTATTTAAAAAAAAACGTAACAAAAACAAAAAAAGGTTAAATTTCTTTAGATAATTTTAAAAAAAAAGCTTTTAAAAACTTTTAAAATATATTTAAGCAGGCTATTTTTTTTATATATTTTAACTTTAAAAAATAAATATTGCTAAAAACTGATTTTTTTAAAGTAGCTTTTGTAAGAAATTTATTTTAGCAAAATAATTAAGGCATTTTTAAACTAGTTGCGTTTTATTTTTAAAAGCTATTTAAAAAAAAAATGCAGTATAGTATGCTTAACTAAAAAATATTTATAATAATAAATTGCTTTAAGCACTAGCAGCATTATTTATAAAAAAGCAATTTACTAGTTAAAATATTAATTAATTATATTAATTTTTAAGCGTTTATAAAAATACTAAAGCTTAATAAAAAGCAAGCTTATTAATATTTATTATTAGCTTTTTTTAACTTTATTATTAAATATTAAGCAAGCAAAAAAAACAAAGCTAATTTTTTTTTATGCTGTTTTAATTATATAGCTATTTTGCTTAGTAATATTAATATTTTTTTAACGTTAAAAAAAAAAGTTATAATAGCATAACAAGTTAAAGTTTTTAATTTATATTTTAGTGCTTAAGCTAAAGCTTTATACTTTAAGGCTATACTTATTAAAAAAGCCCTTTTTATTTAAGTAGTTATGCATTTACGTATATAAATAGCTGCAAGCTTAAAAAAATTAAAAAATTTAAAAGTTTTTAAAAAGCTAAAAAACTTTATTTAAAAGGTTTAAAAAAAAAACCCTAAATACTATGCAATTATAAAACAATTAAAAGCAAAAAAGCTTATAAATCTTTAATAGTTAATAAAAAGATCTTTAGTTTGCTATAAAAACAAAATCTATATTTTTTTTAAAAAAGCTATATACTTTTAACTTATTAAACTATACTATAATAATTTTTTAGCTAAATATTTTAGCTAAAGCTATACTTTAAAACTACTATAATAAAAGTTTTATTAAAGCAATATAAAACTAAATGTTAAAAAATATATATAAAGCTATATAATTTACTTTAGAACTAAAGCAAAACATTACTAAAAATATAATAAACTTAACGCTTTACTAATACTTAATAAACTTATATAAAAGTTATTTATAAACTTTATTATAAGTTTACTAAAAACTTTTTATAAAAAAAAACCAGTTAATGCTATTTTTATTATTATAAATAAATTTATTAAGCTTATATATTTATTTTTAGTTAATATTACTATAACTTTAGTTAAGTTAGCAGTTTTATTTTATTATAAAATTAAATATATTTATAGTAGCTTAAAAAGTATTATTTTTAATAAAAGCTTTATTTTTACTAGCTAATTTTAGTTTAATTTATGTTATTACTTAAAAGTTAAACAAAAGCTTTTAGTAACATTTTACCTTAAAACTAATAAACAAACAAAACAAATAAACTAAATAATTAAAAGCTATTTTAAGTGCTTTATAAATAATAAATAAACTAATTAGCTTTAATTTTTACTTTAAGCTTTTTTTGCTATAAATTTTATTATTAATTTTATAATTAAACAATTACTTTTTAAAGCCTTATATAGTTATATGCTAGAATTCTGTTTGTTTATTAAAAATAACTTTACATTAAAAAGAATTTTAGCTATATAAAAACGTTTTAATAAGTTATAAACTATTAAAAACAAAATAACAAAGCAATAATAAATTATAATTAATAAATATATAAAATACTATAATAATAAGCATAAACTTATAACTTTTAAAACTAAAGACTTAGTAGCATTATTAATAAAAAATATTAAGTTTAAAAATAAAAAGTTAACGTTTAAATTTATTAAACCTTTTTAAATTCTTTTTATAGTTAGTTTATAAGTATATTATATTTGTTTTTTAAAATAATATAGCTGTTTTTATTCTGTTTTTTTAATTTAGCTACTTAAGCTTTAAAAAGCTAAACATAAATATAGTTTGCTTATGCTAAACCTTAAAAATAAGTTAAAAAAATAAAAAGTTAAAAATATAATAAATAAAATAACTTATAATAAAAAAAAATATTATTTTATTAAGTAAAAAAGCTAACTAACTAAATATAATTAATAAGTATTTATTATTAACATTATAACTTTTAAAGCAATTAAAAACTTTAAAAAGCGCTTAAATTATAAAAAAAAAGCAAAACTATTAAGCTAACAAAATAGTACTAATCTATTATTAATTTAGCTATAAATTAAAGCTTAAATACGTTATATATATTAACTAGTTATTTTTTCGTTTTTAATTACGTAATAAAAATTGCACTTATTGCTTTAAGTTTTAAAATACTTGCGCTTTATTAATAAACTATACGTAAAAACGCTACAAATAAATTATAATATTTTTATAAAAAAGCCTTAAAACACTAATTATTAAACTTTAAAACATTTTTATGTTAAAAAAAGCTAACTAAATACTTTTATTTATGCTTATTAGCAATAATTAATATAGCTTTATATATATTTTTTTTAAAAGAAATAAAAGTAGTTTTTTAAGCTATATATTTATAGTTTAAAACTTGCACTTTAAATATAATTAAACAAGCATACTACTAGTATTAAAAATAGTTTTAATTCTATTAAAAAACTTTATAAAATTAGTTTAAATAAAGCTATTTATAGCGCTTATATAAAAAAGCTTAATAGCTTAGCAAGCTAAAGATTTACGCTTTATTATTAAGTGCTTATATTTAGCACAATATTTTTGCATTATTAATTATTAGCTAAACTTTATATAAAATAAAAACAAAACTACTTATTTTTATGTTATTAACTTTGTTAATTAATTAAAACTAAGCTTTATAAGTTAACAAAAAACGCAAAAATGCTTTTAAAAAATAAAACTATATAGCTACAAAGTTAATATAATAATTGTTTAAAGTTTTTTAAACAATAGCATAATTTTTATTTACAATAATTTTTCTATAGTTGTTTTTCTAAAAAACAAAAAAATAAACAAACTAGTTTAATAACTTTTAAATGCACATTATATTAAAATATAATATAATAAATAGCTAACTTATTAATAAAACTAATTTAAAATAAATATAAATTAATTTATAAGTTTGCATAAAATATAGCTGTTTATATAACTTATATAAGCTATTACTTTTAAGTTTTTAAATTTGCAAACTATATTTAAAAGCAAGCTATTCTTTAGCTAAAATACCTTTTTAAAACGCTTAAAACAAAGCTAACATACTAACAAACTACTTAAAACTATTGCTTTTTTAATAGTTCTATACTTTTTATTTTTAGCTTTAGTAGTTTACTTATAAAGTTTGCAAACAAAAGTTATTATAAAAATAAGCTAACGTTTAGCTAGCATAAAAACCTTAATATTTGCATTAAAATTAAACTTATTTTTTATGTTGTTTATATTAAAATTGCGTAAAATAACATTTAAATTTTCATTTAGATTTATAAAGTTTAAATTATTTTTATTTTTATTTTTATTTTTTTTTTTTTAACTTATAAAAAGCTTAATAGTATTTATATTTTTATTAGAATTAAAGCTGTTTTAAAAAAAAAGCAAACCGCTAAAACTTTTATTTTTATTACTAAAGTTATTAAACTTCTAGCAAAAAAGTTTATTAAAGTTTTGTTTTACAATAAAATTAAACTTATTTTTAAATAAATTTAAGCGTAAAGCAAGTTGCAATAATTTTCTACGTTTACATTTATAACTATAACTTTAACTATAACTGCGTTTACATATACTACTCTTAATTATTATAAGTTTAAGCAGCATAATTATAATACAAATAATAATTAAAAAAAAAGCAGAAAAAATATAAAATAAGTATAAAAATAGCAGTAGTAAAATGTATAACTAAAACTAATTGTTTAGCAGCAGCCAAAAAAAAAAAAAAAAAAAAAAAAAAAAAAAAAACATATAGCAATAAAAATATAAGCATAAAACTTGCTATAAATATAGCACAAAACAAACATAACTTAACATATAAACACAAGCATAAATATATAAATACCTTAACTATTATACTATATAAGCATTTTATTTAACATACTATATTTATGCTTAATTATTTTATATTACTTTATTTTACTACTTATACTTAAAATTAATTACTTTAATTAATTTTACTTATATACAGGTTAAAAACAACCTAATTAAAAAAAAAGAAGTAGTTATTATAACTAAGCTACTTAAGTACTTTAGCATATATTACAGGTTACATATATATATAAAATATTCTTTTTATACTTATTTTATAAAAGTTTTTTCCCTTTTTTAAGCTTTAGTTTTATTAAATACTTACTATAAAACTAGAGATATATTAACTATTATACTTAACTTTTAATGCTTTATACCTCCCGTGACATTTTCTAAAAAGTAATTATTAATTAAGCTAAAGCTAAAATCGTTAAAAGTTTGCAGTTTTATAGTAAAGTAAAAAAATAATATTAATTAATAAATTAACAAATAAAGCTTAACTTTTAATTGTTTAAGCTTAAAACACTACAATATAATAAAGTATTTTAATTATAAAGTTAGCGCTAAATATAAATATTACTATAAAAAGCTTTAAGCAATATTATAATTATTATTTTTAAGTTTTATTAGCAAATAGTCTATAGGTGTAAGTGGTATATATACGTATATAAAGTGAACTTTAGCTTAAAAATTAACAAGGGTGCTTTAGACTAAAATACATAAAACGCAGGCTATAAACCTACAAATATATTTACACGGGCCCTTAAAGGGGGTAAATTATAGCTTGCAGTAAGCGTAGCCCGCTGTTTTATGTTTTTAGTCTAAAGCACCTAAAATAATAATAAACTACCGTTAAAAATTTTATTATTACTTGCAAATTAAAACCCTAAAAGCAAACCTGTTATATTAATATATAACAAGTTTATTATAGTTTTTAAGCTTTATTTTATGTTTATTTTAACTATTAAAGTTTTTTTAATTTTAAATGCTACTAATAATTTTTTAGCTTAAAAAAATTAATAAAAAACTTTAATTGTTTATTAAAGCTTATATAGCTATATGTTATTTTTATACTAATAAAAATATTTAAGCTACGTTTATAGCTAATATGCAATTTTAAGTTATAATTAAAAAAGCAAAAAAAGCTACAGCAAATAAAAAAGCTAAAAGTTTTATATAAATAAGCTAGTTAAAAAATGTTTATATAATTTTTAAAAGTTAATATTATTATATATTTAATAGTTAAAAGTTTTAGTAAAATTTTAATGTTTAATACTTAATAAAGTTATTTAATTGCTTTGCTTTTTTATAATGTATGTTTTTTAACTTTTATAGTTTTATATTTATAATTTTATGTTGTTATTTTTAGTATTTTGTTATATTATGTTTTATTTTAAAATTTATAAACGTAAACTTATAATAAATAACTTTTTTAAAACTATAAATAATAAATAGCTTTATAATAAATGCTTTAGCTTTTGCTTTATAGTTATAATAAACCTTTTTTAGCTTAAAAAAAAGCTAGTATTAATATTTAATTGCTTTTGCTTTATATTTAAAAGCTTTTATTTTTATATTTTTATAGCTGCTTATAACTTAAATAATTTTTTAGCTATGTTATAATAATTAAGCTTTTTTATATTTAAAACTTATTTAGTTATTTTACGTGCTTTTTTTAAGTTATATAATAACTAGTAGCTTAATTAAAAATTTGTTTGCTTTTTTAGTATACTATAAATAATATTTATGTTTTATAAAAATATTATAATATTAAATGCTAGTTATTAAATTTTTAATAAAGCTTAATTTATGCTTATTTATATTTTATTTTAGTTTTAATAAATAGTACTTTTTTTTATATTATTAAAATA